>JAAXYX010000006.1:0-171273 GCA_036851915.1 Ptenothrix huangshanensis | reverse complement strand
TCCACACTCACACTCAAATTTTGCGTGAGTGTGAGTGTGAGTGAAACGAAAAAATCAATCTAGAATTCCACCGTAAGTATAAAATGCAGCATTCTTCATTTTTACAAACAACAATGAGTTCAGCCCATAGCCGGAAATCTCAATCCCCATAATTATTGGACACTCCCCTGGTAATTTTTTAATATCACAGGAGTAGGACTCCCCTCTACTAAAAATTAAAATTAGAAGAGTACGGGTCTCAGGTCTCAGGGTCCACTCTTTCCGGGTATGGTTCAACCCATAAACTTGAACTTAAGGGAAAATCAACATTCAAGTGCAGAATTTGCCTCACTTTACTTTTGAAACTATCGATATTTTTCTTTAACCCAAATTCAGAAATTATGCATTTTATCCTGAACTGATAAAATGTGAATTACAGCCACTGGACAGTGTCTCCATGTATCACATTTATTTAGTCTCAAACAGTACAACATGCAAAAACGGCATCCAAAATCAGAAAATACAGATTTTGTTCGCAAACCGAGTTATGAAACAAATATAAATTAAAAGGTGCTTTCTCAAAACCTATTCATTAGGGCTCAGAGGTAATGCAAACGCAGGTGGCAAAAATGTACAAAAAAGACAATAAGTCTCAAACATGCATTGACGACTGTACTCACTCAGCATTATTTCTTCTCGGTTTAAATTTTTAAAACCTTAGTAATAACTCTGCGTAGAATAAAGTCTCGCCTCTTACTTACACGCTGCCGTTTTTGGTGAAATGTTTTTTTGGGTACTTGATAAGCGCTCCAAAATCCCTACGTAAAATGACGCAAATTTACTATCATGTTCGAATAATTTTTGTTTTAATCAGTGCAGCAAAAGTGGCTAAATTTGAATTAGATGTCGATTTTTAGTCATATTTTAGCCACCATGGGTTTAATCACTTCCGAGCCTTTTGAAAAATGTATACAAATAGGTACATATAATACAACATACTCATAACTGTCGTCTCCATCAGCATCAGATTCGTCCAGCTCCGAAAATGGGTCATGAATTGCAGGATTGAGAAGACTACTATTACTTGGCGAGTTCTGCACTGCACGAACACCCACCAAGGGAGTTTCTACATCAATATCACCCGCGGTAGTCTCTTCATCAACATCGTTTTCATCGGCTCCACGGCGACTGCGACTGGCTGGCTGCTAATAAATGTAATCTTTCGTTTATGTTTTATTCCATGAATAGTGATTCTAAGTACATACATTTAGTTGGAAACATA
This sequence comes from Ptenothrix huangshanensis, assembly GCA_036851915.1. Classification (NCBI taxonomy): domain Eukaryota; kingdom Metazoa; phylum Arthropoda; class Collembola; order Symphypleona; family Dicyrtomidae; genus Ptenothrix; species Ptenothrix huangshanensis. The sequence goes on along the minus strand of JAAXYX010000006.1, from coordinate 170,012 downwards.
AATCATTACGAAAAACATAAAAATATTGCTTAGGTAATAAATTATATACCCGATCGGATCTACGAGTTGCACTCAATTCTTCTCGATCAGAACCATCTTCGCTCTCAAAGTCGGAACCAAAAAAATCCGGCAGAAGCCGATCCATGTCAACTTGGAAAAGGTGGGTTGTAGTTTGAGGTTCTCCAACAGTAGTACTTCCAGCTCCGGCTGTTGCAACATCGCTTGCAATACTAGTTTCCACAACTGGACGATCGAGATCAACTCCCGCCTGAACCGTTCCATCCAACTCTCGAATTCTATCTTTTAATTCATTTATATGACCAGATTGCTTTGCGTTAGCATTTAAAAGTTGGCAGATGTACCACTGTTGATCCTTGCATTTCTGGTAGTAGGTAGGAGCCCGAACTTCAAATCTAAAAAAATTTACATTTATAATTTATACCAGTCGTAAGTTAGTCTAAATGTGGCACCCAAGTTGAATCTTCGAGTAATTGAGCGCTTACCGCAATTTTACGGTATCTTGAGTCCTGTCCAGGAATCCATCAGCTTCAAGCAGATCAAGTCGGAAAAATCTATTGTAGCCCCAACATTCGCCTATTTCGAAATCGGATGCGAATTCCCTCATCATGTTCTTAGATGGATCATTGCTGGCTTGATACACCATTTCGATTCGATATTCGTATCTAAAAAACAAAAACGTAATATGAAGTAATCAAGTAATACAACCAGGGCGTATGCCCCATGCCATTATATAGTTGTCATTATATAAAAACTTATCTTAATGTTACATTCTTACTTTGCAGTCTCTGGAGGACCAGCGGTAAGTTCTAAGAATACGGATAGGTAAGTTCCTCTGACTACACCATTTCCATCTGGATAAACCTTTAAACGCCAAGAAAGACCGTTTATGTGTAGAGGTTCAGAATAGAATGGATCAGCTTTGGTTCGCAGTTGACTAAATTTGCTTATGACAAAAGTACAGCTGTCATAGTTAGGCACTAGTTCGCTGAAATAACAAAATAATTGGATTCCAATTACCATCAACACAAAATATAATTGGCAGGTATTGGGCAACTCTACATAGGCATAAAAATACCAAATCGGCTACAATGTTAAAAACAATTGATTTAACATATATGGAGAAACAGAGGTCATACCTAGGAAAATCGGCAAGTACTGGAGCCAGTGAGAAAGTGGATTTCCCAATGGAGTCTTGAATAGTTTTGAGCACCTTGCCACTGTGCTTGATTAGTTCACTTTTAGGGCCAGTACTTAGTTGACTTTCGATCTGTCATTGCATCAAAAATTACTTTTCATCTTATCCATAAAAGGTTATTAAATGACAAGTTGCTATTTTTAGAACAATTGCTTACATCACGTAAGAGCGACTCAAGATCTTCAGATTTTCTTGTAAGGTGAGCTTTTTGATTCACGAGCGTAAGTAACTTGCTCTTTAAGTGAGTATCCAAACTGCAAAGAAAAAAGACAACTGCTGCTTAGAACATCCATCGTCTACATTCTACATCCAGTTTCTATATTCATAGTGTTACATATATCCCCCGAACCCCTTACCGAGCAATCATAAGTTCTACTGCATTTCGTATCTCCCTAACTCTCACGTCCTTTGCGGTTCGAACGAATTCGATATTTTTTTCGACCTCCTGAACGTTGCCTATTATTTCCATAAATTTTCGACGCAGCCGTGTCACAGACTCTTTGATTTGTTGGCAATGCTGATTGTAAATTTCATCCAGGGGTTTGAATATATGACCAGCATGGGCAGGACTCCATAGGGCACACTCATGGCATATGCAACATGAGCAAGTACTGCAGTACACTGACAACTCCTCTCGTAAATGGGTTGCACATCTAAAAATGGCAATATTCCATGATATAAAAGTTAGCACTAAGCCGATTGTAACTCAATTTTATGCATCGGAATACTGATCTGTCAAATACCTTTCTGCATCGATATCAGTCTCTAAAAGGGAAAGTGTAGTATTGCGCTTCTTCTTGGGTTGCGTTTGTTGTAAAGAATCCAATTGCTGAGTAACTTCCTCTGCCCATCGACAATTGACAACCTCATGGATATGCAAAGTAGAACGACAGTGTGGACACTGCGCCCTTTGCTCCGTTAACCAGCGCCGGATACAATGATAGCATACTAGTTTGGAGCAGTGGGGGCACATATGTGCGTCCCTCAACTTTTCCATACAGATGAAACATCGGAAGATTTCAGCCAAACTCTGAAAAATAACAATCACATTAATCAAATTCACGTAACTTCTAATAATAATAAATAAGTATATGTATATATAGTGATATAATTGCGGAATAGTTGCAACCTTTAATTCTTAAAATCACCTAACGTTTATCTAATTACCATGAGCCATTTACGTTTACCAATCACACTTTAATTCCAAACCTAGAATCCAACACAATAAAACTAGCGCAAGCATCAATCATAGTTTCTCCTACCTGTAACAAACATGCACGTACTAATATCAACCAATAATAATAAGCACATGCTTTTAACGAAACTCAAAATCTACTATCCTACATTAGAGTCATCAAACGGAATAGAAAATAATGGAAAATTTATATTACTACATTGCAAGTACATGCTAATTATGCTCAATATGTAGGCTCTTTAATCAAACGCTGACCCTTGTGATAGTAGTTATCACGAAAATCTCAAATCAACAATTCTAAGCTCAAATATTCTCCGCTTACATGACTATCGAAAATTCCATGATTATAATACCTAAAATAGTCAACCCCACGTCTCGAACTAGCAATAACAACAAAGAAAAGTCATAAATTGCATTATCACCGTTGTAACAGCTAATGCTAATTATTTTATGCATATCCACAACCGTCCGAACAAACGAGTCAAGAAGGTTTGGTATAATAAATTCCACAACTCAGATAAATTAGTCCCGAGTGGTATACATACTGAGTAATTATATAGCCACGTAAAGAATAATTTAGCAATTTCTGCATGTTTACATATCTGGTATGACATGCAAATAAGCAAGAAACGCCGACTGGCCCAGATTAGTTTGTACCTATTTTGTTTTGTCGATCGAACCAACGAAAGACAGCAAGGTTGCAGTAAAAATACTTAGGAAATCGGAGCATCTAATAAAACATAAAACATGAACAAGAGAGACAACTCTACTTTACCTCTAGTCATTGGCCAGCCTGATACCTCTATTCATCTGCAATCCTCCTCATTATTCCTTGTTATTGTCATTCTTTAGTGTTATCGATTAAACAAATTCCAAATTAAGTACGACAGCAATGAACAAAGAAAAAAGACAGCAGAGACAGGCACCGACAAGAACTTACAACATATAATAAACACTAAAAAAATGTCTGAAAAGGATTCCGCATTTCATACCAAATTGCCAATATGAAGGCGTCTAATAAAATAATTAACTATCAATTCGAACATCAAAACCTAACACTAAACACTAAAAGGTCATCTGTTCTTATTCCTGCCTGTAGTCATCCCACAGCTACTTAAGGGTGCGATAATAGTTTTTTGTTCAAAAATAAATAATGACATGCCATATTCTCCTATACTTCCTCCCTCTGACACATCATTTGACATTGGTGAACTCTTCTACGTAATTATCTCTACACTAGACCAATTTCAATTTGCTGTCTCGAATGTCAAATCATAAGTGACTTACCTCCATCGGTTTCTCCTTGGAATTCATGACTGCAGACTCTTGTTCCTCTTAGTTTTCTACTACTGTACAATATTCAATATTCTTCTCTTCACACACATTTATAACAATAGTCGGAATGTTCTGTTGAATTTGATTTTGATAAATGATGGCATACACTTGGAAATGGAATCACTAACAATACAATACGATACAATGGTACGGTGAATGGACAACGACACCTGACAAGTAACTGGATTAGATTATCCTCGTTTCATCTTGCTAGCACATAAATCAATAATGAGGGAGATTTTTTGACGGAAGGAAGATCTCTGCACTGTTGACGTTGACTGTTGACTGTGTGTGTGTGTGCACTCAGTGTGCAGACACTGCAGATGATGAAACTAGGATAAGAATGGAATTCTGACTTGACAACGACAACCAAACGACCGACCGACCATAACGACCAGACGAATAGATGAATCGAGTATGTATCTCTGATTCCGTATTATCACTGTGCAGTTGTTGTTGTTGCAGCTCAAGTTGGTTGACGTTGATGTTGATGGTACATTTTTTTTTACTATTTACCATTTATTCTACACCATCTACCAAGACCACAAAGTCCAAGTCTGAAGACGAAGTCGAAGTCGACGTACGGGACGAAGACTGAAGACAAGTAAATGAGTGAGACAAGTGGGCCCAAGAACCCAGAGTACCCGAGAGTCTGAGCCCCAGTGAGTGAATTGAGATTGAGAGAATTAACAGAGCAGCAGAGAAGAATTCGAGTCTATGTACTTACCAGTAGCGTCCGCAGGATTTTTTTTCGTGCAGACTTAAAAAAATTGATCTTACCCAGTGTAAATTATAAAAAATTAGTCTTTTCTGTCTGAAATTTAAAAAAAAACTACCTTTTTTATGTAAATGAAAAAACGGTCGTTTTTGTGTAAAAGAAAAAACTAGGCCGTTTTTGTGTAAATGAAAAAACTAGGCCGTTTTTGTGTACATTTTTTCTTTTTTTTTGTAAGTTTAAAAAAAAACGGCGTCGTTTTTATGTACGTTTAAAAAAACGGCGTCGTTTTTCTGTAAATTTAAACTAACTGTCTTTTTACGGAAATCTTAAAGAAGGCAGTGTATATTTAAAAATTCTTTGTATACCTACAGGCCTACGTGGCCTGCCCCTAGTTGTGCTACTGGTACTTGCCTCCTCATAATATGCTCAAGAAATTCTTTAACTTTGGGGCTTTCTTCCCAAGACACACACAACGTCTCTGCATCGTCTGTCAAGACCCTTTAAGCCAAACTCCTCTAACTCTCTGTGTACGATCGTCGGTCGACGTCCACACTTTCTACCATCATTTCCTCTGAAAGCCAATACAAATACACATTTAATATTTAATGCACCTAGGCAATACCTGTACAGTTTTGGCTTTGGGTTTCGCACTTTGAGTTCACGTTGCTCGTCTCGTGCCGTGTTGTGATGGGAATGGCAAGAGGACCAGACCAGAATACCGTTCCCTGTCGCTGTCTCCTTCCATGTATCTCTCCCTCGACTTGATTATCATCCACAATCACAGTCTCTCTATATATACAGTCTACCTACAACATACAAGTACAATCCCTACGACTGTGCAACGCTATGCACAATATTATTGACAGAGCACATTTTTCGCAGTCAGCTGAAGCTGAACAGTACTGGCAAGCGGCAAGAGAAGTGAAATGTTCAACAATAAATTCTCCTGTGTGACTTGCAATTGCAATCGTTGCACTGCAATGGCAATGCCACTGTTGGGAGTTTCGAGATATTCGACTTTTGCACTTTATTTATGCTCTTCACATCCGACGATGTACAAATGAACTTCTCACTCTCTCACTCCCATATCAATGCTCTGCGGCATTACTTTATGTTTGCTCCTTTCTCAGTAAGTCAGTGCTTGAGTCCAGACGACAGACAGATAGAATTGAGCAGATTTTGAATAATTCCTTCCCTTCAAATCAAATGCAAGTAAGTGCACTTGCATAGCTCCTCTTTCTCGTCTCGTCTCTTCTGTCTATCCCTGTCCGTCCGACTGGCTGGCGGATCTGACTCTGACTCACTCACTTTGACTTTTTCCACTTGATACCAACACCAAGAGAGACCCGAGATTAAAGATTAACCACCCAGACCTATCTAAGTACATAGGTACTATATAAGTATTACTATTATACATACATGAGTGCCTCGGCTCCTTTAACTCTTTTGTTTATGTTATGTTATGTTTTGAGACTGACTTTGAAGTGAAGGGAAAAGGTAATGGAAATCGCAAGAATCCTTGCCCACCTGTCTACCAATCAGAACCAGAGAAATCGTCTCGAAACTCCCGCATCGATCCAACAAGTACGAGTGTTAGATGGCGGTTAGACAAATTTACTCAATCAAACAGCCACTTCCCATTTCTCTTTCTCTCCTCTCCTCTCTTTCCCTACAGAGCAGTACAGACCTCTCTATAATACAGATATTTTTGTGCAATTTATATAGGTACGTAATTAGAGATAGCGATGCACTTTTCACTTTTCATTAGTACCTGTTATTTTTTCTAGTATGTTGATAATTGTGATTGGACCCATGTCCATTTCATATAATTGTAGGTAGTAGGACAATTAACTCTTAGAACATCACAGGTTAATATTTTGGGAGTACTGGAATAAATTATTAAGGTTTCCATAACGCCAGTTTCGATTTTCAATTTGCTAGATTAGAGAGAGTATCTACAGTTGCCCCGCTTAATTTGTAGTGTTTCTATTTCTATGAGTATTTTGTGAGATACCACTGTTTACTCTTTTTTTATAATTATTCCCCCTCCCTTCTTCCTTTTAGTCGTTCCATGCTACAAACAAACGCTATGCATTTAATATGTAAAAGTTAAGTTAATTATGCTACGTATTCTTGCATGTATAGATAAGCGTATATAGTATACATTCAAACGAATTTGGTATAGTTATACCGGTTATGCGGTATAACTAGGTCACTTGTGTAAATGTATGCCCCTATATAGTCCCTAATAGGACTTCGAGAATAAGTCAACAGGAGTAAACATACACGCAATATTTTTGTATCACTTTTCTGATTAAGCGAGTACATCTTCTTGATCTACTAAGGTCAACTTTTAAAAAATGAGGTGCATACCTTTGTACTTGTACCTAATACTGGAACTGCGTTGAATTAAGGCAGCTTGCATGCCTTGCCTTCTTTTTACCTTCGCCGTTTGTAGTTACTTATTTATTTTGTAATTATTAGACAAACCCAAGGCCTTTTAGACTTAATCAGTAAGTAAGTACATCCACTGTGATGATTGCATCCTGTGAACATGGATGATCTAGTAAATAAAAGAGCAACGTGTACGAATTGTAGTTGTATACTTAGGGTAAGGTAAAATTCAGGTTTCGAGTTTTGCCCGGTTTAGAGTGGTTCATCATGGAAAACATATTATTTTAATACGTAATCATATTGATACTTCAGAAACACATAACAATGTCGGAAACAAATCGAAATTATGAATGAATTAACAAATTAATTTGAGTTATCATCATAATGTTTCGAAAACATTAAATAAATGCTAGAAAGCAATAAGAAAAGAAAAATGGACATTATCCACGTCTTAAATATTCGTGGTGAGCTCGATTGGCTTCCCATTAGCTACTGTTGATCAAATATGACTCATTTTGAATGTCATGTTATGTTAAAACATGTAAATACCACCAATTAACATCCCGTGGTTAAAACCACCTCCGAACCCTGATGAAAATTCTATTGCCTGATCTACAAATGAAACGAAGTGAGATGCATTACAATGGTTGGTAATACTACACTTATTGAATTCGACTTTATGCGAGGATAAACGAAGGGATATGGACCTATGTAAATACTCAAGGAAGTTCGGAAAGTAGTCACTAACATCCAATGTCTACTGGATGAGATCTAATGCAGTAAAAAGTTTATGGAGTTGCAAATTACTTTGGCTATATGTTCGTTGGCGTGTGGGTTTTAAAATTAATTTTAATTTTGAATTGTTGATATCTCCCAAGCCGTTCATTTGCGCCAGTAACTCCAGCCGCAACTCTATATTCAACTTTATACATACACCTTAGCCAATCTCCATCCCCACCCAAACCATTCCACTAAACCAAACTAAACCCGGGACCATAACTTTATTTCCTTCCGGAATAAATTGGAGGAGTGGATTTATTTCCAATTAGATATTCCATGTAGAAGTAGGGATGGTATGTGTTTTTGCAAGATATCGAATAAGGCACTTGTAAACTTATTATGAGTTTTATAGCTACGTATGTATCTACGCTTCATGCGGTTAAATACGGGAAGGCACATAGGTACCTACTATGGGAAGAACTAATTTTTTGGTAGGTAATCGTAACTCGAGGCCGCTGCCTAAAAACTAGAACGCCGTCCGTTATGTTGATTATATGAACGCCATCGTCGTAATAAAATAAGCAGAATAGGTAGTAGGCACAATCGTTAATCTTAATTATTAGTCATTTATTTTATCGGGAGTAAACATAAACCATAATCAAAGCGTTGCATACAAAACTAAAATAATCAATAAGAATTAAATTGCGAACCCATTCCTATTAAAACAATTTTCAGTATCTATCTGACATATTCTCAGGATTTGTAAGGATTAGCACTATGATTATGTTTGTCAGCTGATTTTCCAATAGCAGAATACATTTTTGTGTTGTCTATAATACATTCAAAGAGTGAATGAGGATTTCTGGAGAAGTCTTACTGACTTTTAAACAAAGAAGGTATCGCTGCTAAATTGGTTGCTTTCAATTGTCCACTGGTTTGCTAAACTTACAATTCTAGTTCCTTGCTGCAGTCATTCAAAGTTCGACTTACTTTCTTAATTTTTAATACAACGGTAATTTTCATCTCGGTACTCGTAGTATTGACGTTTCTTGAGAGAAAATAGAGCGAATGCAATTTGTTGGCAACCTCTCTGAAATACAAATTAGATTACCTAGGTAGGTATGTTGAAGAGAAACCCGTCTTAGCACGTTGAGCAATGTTCTTATACTACGGTACAAGTATTCCTCCATACATACTGCTCTTTCTACCAGCGTCTATGCCCTATGCCTTGGTTGCTAATGGACCAATACAAATAAAGTGTTCTTACTATTCGTTTGAAGACTACGAACCATTCTTACTGCTACTGTACAATACAATAGTGTTATTCATATTTTTCGATGGATATGGCCTAGCGGAACAGTTCCATCATGGACACGGTTCATTATATTTTAATAAAAATTGAAGTGCGAGTGCCAAATCCCTCAAGGAATAAATAGTACAACAATACAAAAGCTTTCAAAAATTCTTCTCCTTAACGCTGGGGATGAAAGGGAAATCATCTGCTTTGCTAAAATTAAAAGTAAGTGACGAACTTAAAGCTGTGAACTTATAGCCGTAGTAAAATGTATTACTACGACTACGACTTTTGGTGGAATTGCAGCAAGATCATTTTTAATGCATGTTCAGGAGATGGTCTTGGGATAGGTAACTTAACTTTTACTTGTAAATGCATGATGCAGAGGATGATGGTAATGGTGATGGTGGAGCATGGAAGAAGACTACCTGTATACCTACCTAGCTATGTTATGCAGATACAGGAGTACAGATACACATAGAGTGTCCAACCCAAGTTCCATAATGCTTTAACTAATAACTTATTCAGAGATCAGAGCCAAAGTAACCCTACACGTGCAGTACACAGACACTTGGCAGGAGAAAGTTGTTGACGGTAAACTGATTTGTAGGTTCTACGTCCATGGTCGAATCCCCAGGTACAGCCAACAAACCCAGAAAACGGAATAAGTGGAGCACTAATCAGAGGGATGAATTGATAGCATTTTTCTGGCCAAGGTAATTTCAGCTAAGATTGTCTGCATTGATTAAATTGTTGATTATACAAGTTATATGCATTGCTATGTACAGTGTATTGACTTTTTACTTTTCTCCAATTTTTGTCGTTCTATTTCTATTTTCTCTCCTTACTGTTTGACATTGTAAAATCTAAATGGCATTTAAGGTCACACTTGTTATGTAAAAAGAAAAGCAGCACATATTCCGCGAACTTTCATACGATTATCAGCAATTTTATGAAGCTGTCATCAAATCACATCAAAAAGGCTTTTAGACATCAAAATAATGTGTTGCAGTTGTACAGGCAGTTGTTACACTACGTCTTATAGAGGAAGATGCATAACAAGCTGCCATTGGGTTGATAAGAACAATGATTCCATCTTATGGATTCTTAATTGCGTGTAGTGTGCACCACTACCCCAAAACGTGTAAAGTAAAACACAGTTCTAGCCTAAATCCCTACCTTCTATATCGTATCGTGCATATTAATAGAAATAATAGAATGTGTTTCGTTTTTGATTATGCAATCAGCTTACCTTACTCATACATGCATAAAAGTACATACGCTTGTGTATGCATGTTGAACTGATTTTTGAAAATTATTATGTAGACATTCGTTGATTCTTGCGTGTCTATTGAACTGAACTAGTCGCTCAGCTCTTGGTACATAGGTATAATATATCTGCATATATATTAGAAGTAGAGTATAATTAATTCATTCCGTCGTACAAAACATTACAAGTGGAAGCTATAAACGGATATATGAAGATTGGGTATGTGGAAATAAAAGCATATAATCATGTTATGTCGTCTTTTAAGGTGCAAATTAGTACTACTACAATTTCGAGTAAGTTTCACTAAAGTTACTATGTAATAACAGTATTTTCTCGAATACATTTAGCTCGCTTTGCTTGTAGAAGTAAGTATATATTAGTAGGCCTGTTGTTTGCAGCTTCAAAGTAAAACATATAGGTATGGTGGTAATTATGTATTTAATTAAAAGATAAAGAGGAAAGATAAGTGAAGTTCCGCACTCTTTTCAAACTTCAGCGTGTACAATCTGTTCATTAGATGAAAATGGAAATAAGAGATTTTACATAAGATACTACAAATAAATAGTCTCCATCTGATCTAAGAAGTACGTCATGCATCTCTTATCTTCACTGCTATACGCTATAAGAACTTGAACTCAAGGAATCATAAAATTCTCCTGACAGCCTTTTCATTTTCATCATTCGCAGCTGCTTGTTTTCTTTGTTCATGCATTTTGCAGACTCTGCTTTTACAGCTGAGTATACACATGATATTTCGCTCAAAGAAATTCCTTCGTAACCTCCACTTACCCGCTAAACCAGCATAAAGAATTATTGGGTGGTTTCCCTTGATCACCTTTCGGCCTCCTCTTTCACCAACATCAAAGTCTCACGAAGAAAGCTGGCAACTTTATACATGTAGCCTCGAATAAACCTCAACGCCCACCTTGCTGCCACAAATTCGCCGCAAGTACGCATTTTTATGAATTGCCTATATTATTTCATCACTCTATTAAGAATGTTTGGTATATATGTAAGTACCAGTAGTCGGCAGTGTCGGCACTAATTGTGCAGGAATTCATTAATAGCAAATTAGACACTTAAATCTCGCGAGAATGCGATAAAGTGGTAGGTATGATCCAAATAGGTATGCCCTTTAATATCGGTGTCTCGAACCTTCCAGTCAACTCAATGGATCAACACATGCGATCAATATTTTATTTGTAATAAAAAACGAACAACTTTATTTACGGGTTTTGAGACTAAAAACAATGTGTTTTTCGATTTTTCTTTGAAAATGCGTACCACTACCGCCGTTTGTCCACAGATGGTTATTAAAATGTGTTGTATTTTTAATAGTTTTTTAAATATAATTTTTATTTATTATATAATATGAATGACTTTATCTGTATTTATCGTTATAGTTACTCATCTTTTTATAATCATAATATTTTTAATATTATTATAATAGGTCTTCGTAGTATCTTTTTTTTTCATAGAGCTATAACAAAATCTGTTAAAAGATTTAATTCAAATGTAAAAGCTCCATGGAAATAAAGTTTTTTTTTATAACAGTTATAGTAATTATATTGAGAAAATGCGGACCCTTCTTAATTAATTATATATATGTTTATGTGAAGTTCAGAAAAAAATCAACGCGAACCATCGAGCGAATGTTAACCGAAGAAATGATTCCCCGGGAAATCACAGGAACTTATTCTGGATCTTTATCTATCTCAATAACAATTTGATTACTTGACTCTTGCTTCGAATGATTTTCTGGGGAACTATTTTCATAGGTTGAAATTACTTGACAGTTATCATCATAATTATAACTATCGCCATACTACTAGTATTTATCTACATTTATTAGTATTTTTAAAAGGTGTGTGTGTGTGTGTTCTAGGTATGTGTGCTTTCATTTTGAAACATTGCAACATCTACATTATTAATACAGTCGACAGTATAATAGTTTTCATTTCATATTCATATTGGTATTGGTAAGGTTTTAGATATATGCCCGTTAAAATGGTAGTAATAATAATAACAATTATTAAGTTATATGTATAATCATCTTTTCATTTTTAATCGTGATGCATAATCATGTATGCATGTGTACATAGGAGATAAAAGGACGAAGGAGCACAATGTCATACAATCAATACAAAGATAACAGTCAACAACTCAACAATATTATTTTACGATTGTATATGTTTAGTATAATAATTAATTACTTGTTTTTTTTCGAGAAGAGAAATTAGAAATGAAAGGGTTGCTCGAGCTGGAAGGGTACCAGAAGTATATAATTATGCATGTAATAATTTATAATAATCAATAATTATAACTAATTAATATTTATTATAATTTCTCAATTCCCGCCCTTGCTACCAGTCTCACCAGGAAGATGCGGGGGAGGAGCTGAGGCTCACAGTTTCTTAAACTTAATTACTTTTTAGTTAATACGGAATACAATAACACTTCCAGTGACAACGACAATCAATTTATTTTCCACTGCAGTTTCTTCCATAAAAGACAACGAGTTAAAAACATCTCCTTAAATATTTCTGTCCATAAAAAGCTCAACATGTCTCTTTTTTTAGAATCTTAATCATTTTGTTTCGTGTCCAATAGATTGAGTTTGATTTGGATTATATATTCAAGTAACCTCTATATATCTTACTTTATAATAGATTGTTTAAAGAATTAATAATACATAGTTTTATTGTAGAATCTATTCAGTGAAATCATTTGAGTACCTCTTTGCAAAAATGCAAAGTTGCTTCCTTTGTATATCTGTTAGTATTTGTTTTCTCACCTATGTTTTGTCATCTGGATAAATTACCTGTATAAATTGTAATTTGACCAATTTTCAAGCGCACATTGTTACATTTTTTCCCAAATCATTTCCTGCTTTTGTAAGCAAACACCGTTGGATTTTCTGATTGTTATCAATTTCGAAGATTTGATTTTACCACCTATATCGATTACATATGTATATGTAATAGCTTCATAATATAATTATCATAATATATGTTTATCAAGAAGTGTCCAGTATTTGGTAATAATAATTATTAGCTCTCTCTCGCATAATATATCATAACAATGTTTTCGAAGTAGTTTCTAATAGCGCATAGAATAAGAGCGAATGCAAATTCTTGTGTATCGTAATTAAGTAGCCTAACGGGGTGATGGACAGTCAAAGGTTACGAGATAGTAGTACAGAGTAGACACATAGATACAGACAGACGGGGTACAAAGATCAGTTTCGTTTTCGTGTTTACTCGGGGTCAACGTATGAATGTCATTATAATTACCTACTCCTTGAGTCATGATCAATACTCAAGTTTACTATTAATTATAGCACCGTTCCACGCATTGGCACATACAGAATCATAAGAAATGAGACAGAGAAACAGGAGTGAATGAACGAAACGAATAAAACCTAGTATCCTAGTAACGATAATAAGGAACGAGTACAAGCGTACATTTAATACGTAATTTTAAAATTTCCTGTGAGTATAGTTAGATGAACGAAGAACGTTGTATTAATGGAGGTAGTTTGTAGTTTGTCGTAGCTTCCGTAGTACGTACAAGTAGAATGTGAACATCATTCATTCTTTTTCTTGGGTAAGGAGTTTTAACGTATTTTTGGTATTATTTATTTGTGACAAAGTGAACTGAAGAGTCGAGTCACGGAGGAATTGTAATTACTGGATGAATTTCAAAGAGCGAGAAATGTTGAAGAAATGCATTCGCTTCTGCGTTTCACTATCTGTACTCCTATGAATTATTGCTACAACTTCCGACGTAGTCTGTCTCTGCAGCTGTTGTAGGTAATTGTATATTTATATATTTTATTAATAATTCTTCAAAGGTTTTTGGATGGTATTCGTATCATACAATACAACTGGAATAATCAAAAATGCTGGAACACTATCTCAGAATCATGTCTGTAATTTCAGGGATTATTTTCTCCAAGTATTCCTTTATTTATTGTAGCTTGTATTGTAATAATAGTATTGTATCTTTAATTAACTTTTATTATTACCTATATTTCTAGTATTAATTATTAGAGATAGTTTTTTTTTCTGGTGATGCTAAAATGTCGTAAATTATCACGAGTCAAAAAGAATGTACGATTTCTTCAAGGAGCGTACACTTTTTCGTTTTGAATATATTGTGTAATGTAGGTATGTGTTACGTATACAATAATATACAAGAACGTAGCATCTTGACTTGACACAATATACAATTGTAGATTTATAATATCAACAATATATTATGTAATGTAAATAGATAGTATGCTTCCTTGATGCATTTCATAGTTTACATTAGTTTTATGTAAGTAGATAGATAAGAGTTCATATAGAGTACCGGGAGAAGTACAGAATATATAGAATGGGGGAATCGCTCGTCCAAAGTAGTCAATGGGCCTCCGTCCACAGGCTCTCTCTCATCAGGAACAACAAATTCATTTATTATTAATTATTTTTAATAACATGTTTATTTTTTGTATCGGTATTTTCGATTCAACTCAACTCTCACTGGTATACAATTGACTGGCACATGATGACTAGTACTCAATACAGAGATTCTCCGATTCAGCAGAGATACAACAACATATATTTTCATAATATAAAGAACAATATGAAAAAGAATTTTTTTAATAATCACAAGGAAGACTGCAATGCCTACACACTAGATAATATTAAGGTTTTAGCAGTTTCGTTATACTATGTTCTGTGTCTGTCATTTTAACGATATTATTAATAATTAATATAAGGGTACACCCGATGGCTCATAAAATACTTGGCAAAATCGCAGAATTTACCATGGAGATCTAAATTTAAACGAAAACAACCAGGGAAACTTGGATTTTACAGCGCTCCTTTTGAATATAACTAGGGGAAATTAGCACGTTTGCATAAAAAATTAAATAATTTTTGAAGCAAGGAAAGAGAAAGTTGAGAAACTACGATTCCACTATTGTATATGAAGCATTTTAGGAACTATGGGGTGTGTAGTCCTATAGTGATAATAATGATTTGCTTCTGAGCAATGCGTACCCCTCGTCCTGGATACCTATTGCCAATTCATATCTATGTAAGTTTTGTCTCACGGGTTAATCGTATCGTTTTATATCATGATATATCGTATATCTATTCAGTATTTTAACCTAGACGCTTCCACACGAGTTTCACATCGGGAAAGAAGCAGTAGTCATTTTTTTTCTTACAAATCTGCCATTCGCACTCAAGTACTTTATCAATGAAATACAGATATATTTTTTTAAATCATCAGCGTCTATCGTACCGTATCTGTATCCATAACCAGCAACTATATTATTACGTAGTTGATTACATTATGCAGCCGTTTTTATCGTTTTTGTGTTTTTGTTTTTGTCTTGATTGAGAAACTACAAGGGCGCTTGTGACTTGACTTTTGGCAATCCAGCACGCACACAATAATTTCCATTTCATTCCATATTTGCACTGGTTTCATTCTCACTTTCAAGTAGGTATTTATGTAGGATTATAATATTTTTACTCTTGTTTTTCTTCATCTCGTTTTTAATATTGACTCATGCACGCCACTCACACTTCTCAGCTCCAGCTCAGGGTTTATGTGCGGATGCCCTGATAGAAGATTGTACGGACCAAAAAGAGAACACAACTGAGGGACAAGTCAGTTTCCATTTGTGGAACGATTTGCCACTGGAGAGTTCTTACTATTCGATTCAATATCAGCTCCGTAAATTTTACCCGCTTTTCTAGCCATACTGCTCAGTAATTCCAAAGAGTTCTTATGCGCTGCTCGGAGAGATATGGCCCATTCATTTAATCCAATCTCATCCTGTTAAGTTGGTGAATAACAACAAACAGATGAATCATTTATTATCCTGTATTATCACCGGGAGTCAGTGTATCAGTACAACGGAAACTTGGATCAGAATGAATGGGAACAAAGAGGTGGGGAGTCTATAAGCAGTTCTTGGCAGACGCTCGTAATGTCGTAATGCCCATATAAAAAGCACTTTGGTAGGATATATTTACATAATAGGCACTGTGTTGGTATAGAGAAAAACAAATCGGATTTGACTTACAGAGTTGGTTACGACGATTTTACTCTCTTTAGTTTTGATCACAATCGACTGTTCATTTTTTACAGTGACAAGTTCCGGGGAAACTTCATCAATGCAATCCATAAATATCAACTCCGGTTTCGTACTTCCGGACTCGGGGTGTAGCTCTATCCTAAATATCGACAAAAAATACAAATCTTTCGCTTACTCACATTCTCACTTGAAGGCATGTAGGAAAACTTTCTGCGGTGACACGAAGCGGAAAGGAAAATCATGACAGAGTACATAGACGGGTAGTGGATGTAGGAAATTGTGGAGCGTATTACACGTCTGACTACCAGTCTCCGAGATAAGACGAGAAAGGATGTGGAGATGGAAGGTTGTGGAACGACGAAAATAAATTTACCTGTTTGGGTAGAGCTTTGCGTAACGGGTTTGCCAGGCTGAGGCGAATGGGCCACCCAGTTTTTTGATGAACCCGTGAAGAATACAGTCAGACTCTTTCTCGTCAGCATCATACCTCTGTTTGTGCTTTGCTCGCTTTTTGTGCTCCATTTTATCCGCCTCGCTATTGATTGTATCGAACACAGTTTCTGCCACTTCGGCCTGCCACCTCTCCGATATGACCAATGGAAAGTTTTTGTACAATTCTTGATCTGAGTCCACTAACTGTGGAACAAGGGCAGACAGACAAAGACACTTTAGAAATTTACTCCAAAATGGATGATACCGTCATACCTTCTGGCAGTTAATAAGCCACGAAACACGAGAACATCGCAGTTTCACAAAGTCAAAGGAGTCAATGAGTGAAAGCGAGACTGAAATCAAACAAATCCGTTCATGTTCTCCAAAGGCACTTTCTCCCGTCTGCTCACCTTGATTCCTTTGGTATCTTCTTCGTCAAATGAGCCAATGTCGAAAGCGTCGGCAGCATTCACTTCTCCACGTGGGGGAATTAGGGGTGGGGGATACTTTTGTAAGTAGACTTGTTGCCAGTCCAAGCCTTTAAAGAATGGATGCTCCTTAACTTCCTCCGTTCTATTCAGCCGCAAATGCAGTCATGACACAACGATTATCATCAGCACAATACAATGCGGCCACATCAATCAGCTCCCCCAGACTACAATTATTGTCGGAATCTGGTAACGGTAATTTAATGAATAATCCTTATCTCTCTTACCCTCTTCCTTTGCAGCCTAATCGTTTATCAACATCCCTCATGAGCAAACCTTCGAGTAGGGACCTTAATTCTGAAGAGAAGGTTTCTGGCAGTTCCACATTCTGAAGCAGAGAGAAACAGACTTGATTGTCTTTGCTTTGCCTTTGTTGCCATTTCTGACTCATTTCAGCAGAATATCATATAAAGGAAAAGGAAAACAAAATTTTCCAACAAAGAAATCGTTAAACATGCATGCAACGCAAACACTACTTGACTACTTCGACAAGTACATTTAATTTTCTCTGCTCGCATTGTGATCCTTGACAAGAGAATACCCATCTTCCTACATACGTCACATATGCATGCAAACGCGGTACGCCGAGACTGCCAACGTGCTTATTAGCTTTCATCTTCCATACTTTCATTAAGTAAGAGTACTCTACATTCCCTACCTCGCATTGCATCGCATCGCATCACATCGTATCGCATCGCATCCACATGTCTCTATATATACATCCTACACAGCAATTTCCTACGCTCACCACTCCACCCAGACAGAACAACGAATTAATGTTACAACCAACTTTCTACGGAAAGAGTCCAAAAAGTGAAAGTAGAAAGAGCAAAGAGTCTTTACATTCACATCCACAACTCCTCCGTGCTCGTCTTCCCTACATGTCTGCACTTCTGCCCTTGTACACTTACATAATACGTAGTCCTCGGTTAGTTCTACTTCTTATCATACGTGGAAAGTTTACTGTGTTCAAAACTTCTTCACTTGTCGTTTCATTTACAGCCCAGGCCAGGCTATAACTTACTCGACGAACGAATCGAGACCAAATCTATTCCTACGCCTACCGCACCAACTAACTGTAAGATCAACTAACTTACTACACTACAACAACTTGTACATATACTTCTACAACTACAAATTAGTCTTTCTCATTTGCAATTTAAATGCTCAGCACAATATCTTTCACGCTACTCAAACTCAAAGAAATGAAAAAAAATTATAGTCGCACACAATCAATAGATAGACAGAGAGTGAGAGAGAAGAGCAAATGATTAGAATAGTACTGCATATACATGAGTAGAGAATGACTGTTGGTATGTATGAAATAAGTGTGTATAGAAGTGAATGAAGGAATGAAATATGAAGCTCCGGTGTCTACCATTGTGAGTGTCATCCGGTCAATTTCATGTTTGTCTTTTGTTTTGTGTTGTCGAAAAGGGCTGTGTCCTTTCAAAAGTTTGTACAGCATGCATCCGAATGAGAACCAGTCTGCACTCGAGTCGTACGCTGTTCCTTTCGATAGAACCTCTGGAGCCATATACCCATGAGTCCCCCTGCAAAATCCCAGACAAATTTCCAGATCAATTTCCAACGCTCAGAGAACAAGTGGCCTACAAGTTTACAAGTAGGAGCAACAAAGGCCAGTGTATAGTTATACTCTTGTCGCTTAATTATATTTCATGGTTAACATTAGATTCAATTTTTGCATAATTGCCACACGAGAAAACACGTAGGTTCGTGTTTCCAGTTTGTATTTTGTCTACTGTCCTTGTCACCACCAATCCCACTTGCCACACATAAAACAAAGTAATGACGTAATGAATTAGGGCAACTATCAACCAACTTTAAGTCCAAAGTAAATCGGGGAGTGTAATGTGTAATTTAATAAAAGAAACTTTTTCAAAGGATTTATTCCCCTATCTCCACTTTGGAAAATAGAAACCTCTTTCACATTTTACTGTCATCCTCAACTAAATTCTCCATTATCATCAACACATGTCTAGCTGTACACTTTGTACTTAAGTATTCTTATCCATCTTTTGAAATCATTTCCAGTCCTTGTACAAACACATCACATCAGACACAAACACACAAAGAGAATATTTATTATTTTCCATATCCGTACAAGGACTTGGCCAGATATGTATTCAATTTCCCAATATCCCAATATTCACACCAGCTAAAACCCAAGTCGACAGAGTACAATATGATAATGCGATTTCCATTCCCGCACCATCCCATCATATCCCATCGTATCCTGTTCTATCTGCGACTGTCTAGGCCATTTACCATCTCCCAGTACCATCTACTACCTACCTCTTCACCACAAAACCTCAAGGAGGACCGAGGTATCCCCTTCCACTGAAATGACTCAAATCCACTCGACTTGATGTTCTATACAAATATACATACCTATGGATATATATATCAATTTATATTATTATAGATACAAAGTTTGCCCTTCTTTACGTACACGCTTGCGTGAGGTTTCTTTTTGGAAAAGTCACAAGCAAGACCCAAGTCCGATATCCTCACATGTCCATGCTCATCAAGGAGAATGTTGGCTGGCTTCAGATCTCGATAAACTATGAAACGCTTGTGCATGTGTTCCAAACCTGTTGAATAAAAAAATCAAGAGCAAAATCAAATTTCTAATCATAATCGACTTGGTTACTTGGTAATTACATGCAGATAGACACTCCTGGCCTAAATATGAATATAAATATGAGAGCGAATTCATAAATCAGCAGCGAGACTGACAACCATCTTTGCCAAGACGTAGGTGAGCACACGGAGCAAGCTAAATGGGGAGTACTCACATGAGCATAAACATTACCATCACTGTCCATCAAGAAGATTCAATGTGAGAGACATTGAACATTCGGCGAGAGACTGGGACAGGAGAAGAGCGAGAGAATGTGAGTGAGAGGGTGCAAGTGAACGGGAATGAAGGAGAGGGAAGGGAAGGAAAGGGAAGGGAGGATAGGCAGGCAGAGTCAAAGGTCTCTAGGTTGGCTTTGGCTCTCACGTAAGTCAATAACGATTTAATATACCAGAGACAATCACCTAGAATTACTTCAGCGGCGTAAAAGCGCATGTCTTGCTCGTTGAAGACACCGTGTTGCGAGAGGTGATAATGCAGATCACCGCCATTCATGAGGTCTAAGATGAAGCACAACTTATCCGCAGTGTGAAAGGCATATGTCATACACACAATGAATGGACAATCCGCCTAATGTCATCATCAAAGAAAACAAAATGAAAACAACAAACTTTTACTCATCATCATTAACACACCACAACCATCCCGTGTCCCAACTTCACACCCCACTCCATTCACCGATTAAAATTCCCCGTTGGAACCAGTCAAGATCCCACGTGATTTATGTTGGGCTCTTAGTATGTGTCTTGACCTCAACAACCAGCAATTACAAGGGAAAAAAACACTGCATAAATCACAACTGCCAGGTTGCGGGACCGGGGATGTGCCACGTACATATGTACCTATGTATGCAGTGCAGTTGGGACATGGGGAACACATATGTACATATTATTGATTATCATCAGCATCAAGTTCTCCGTACGCAATGATGCTCTAGCTCTACGGTTCTATGAAGTAAGTCGAAATATTTATAGAAGCGATTATTTGCTAATGGGGTAAATAACTAGACACATGAGAGAAGAATTCGGGCGAAAGAATGCTACAGTTTGGAGAAATTCAAGTCGTTTTACATACACTGACAGGGTTCCTAGTTTCTACAGAGTCGAAGATCGTGAACCAAGTTACACAATGGATTCATAGTTGAACTGATCATTGAAATGAACGAGGGACGGAATTGAACTGGAATGAAACGGAATGAAATGAAATGAAATGAGACGAAATGAGATGAATGGATGGATGCGATCAAGATCAAATACAAAGGGAAATTTAGCTGTTAACAATAAAGACAGAGGAATAAAAAGGAAGACGAATCCAAAGTGGTTCAGTTGAGGGAAATTGGTGAAGACATTTATTAAGAGCCCCACACTTTCCACCCCCCGACTAAGAAACGGAAGCTAAAGCTACAAAAAACTGACCCCAGTGCTGACAAGAGAGAGCATGATTCTTTCATTCAAAGCCAACGTTTCGCCTTGTTTCATTTTGATCCTCTTCTTATCGAGACATTTCATTGCATACATCTTCCCCGTGTCGGCTTTTCTACATCCATAAACCTCACCGAAGCCTCCTCTGCCAATGATACGGTGAACACTGAAGTCGTTCATTGTCAACTGCAATTCAACAAAGCCATTTCATTTCCATTTAGATTAGAGTCTCTCAAAACCGATGCTTCATTCCACAAACGGTATACATAGGTATTTTTTGTTTGTTTGCTACAATTCCGGTGAAATCGGTCGCGACCACCATCTTTTTTTATCTAGTCTTTTCTCTTGCTCCATTTTTCCCATCTTCATCGGTCCTTCCTGTCACAGGCCACACAATTTTTGGCTATCATCACCAACTTCCTTTTTCACCCCAACGCACTCATAATACAGAGGAAGGTAAGCATTATACCGCCGTGCCAGGGATTCACCGAATTCACTCCATCTTTTTTTTTTTGGTGCAAGGAAGGAAAACGTGGCATGCTCAAACCCGCCACATCCCTCATACTACGTAAATTATGCGGGTGAGGTTGGAATTTGCTTTTTACTCGAATTTACAATTTACTGTGTCTATGTTATGCATGGTGAGTATCCACTGGCACCGGAATCCTCCCAGTGAAAGTCCTTTACATTTAAGTACTTCATACATGAAATATAAATGGAGCAAACTACTCGTCTACCCAGCTAATGTTGTAGCAGGATGTGGAGTACAAGTAGGTTTGTATGTACAAGTGCAAATACCGGGATAATAAAAAATAAAGTAGATTTCATACCTGTATATTTAACTCCAAATTCTTCCATTGACAAAATCGCGTGTATTTCTCACTGCAAATCAATAAAGTCCGTTAGGTTTACTCCAACTCGTATAAAACCAATCTATCAATTATTTACACACCATTTTCCCTGCTCACAGAATGAAACATGAGGCATGAAACACGAAACATGGAACTATGAATGAAACCATAAAATAACTGACAATAATGTGAAATCCCCGCATGCGAAAATATTAATCAACTGCGGACGTGGGAGACGCCAGGAAAATGATGGTAGAGTGTCTTACATAAATAATGAATTTTGAATCATGAGCAAGGAGGGTGTTCTTACCTTTCTAAAAAATTTCTAAAAGGATCTCCACGTAAAAAATTAAAAATTTCGTCAATGTACGGCTGCAATTGAGAAAGAAACCGAGAGAACAGTGTAAGATAACATGGCTATACATATATATGTACAATTGTATGTTAGGAGGAATCAGAAATCAGGACGGAAGACTGTTTGTTCATCGTATACACGTATTAACATCAACACATGGAAACTCAACCGCTCTTCAAATACTTATTTTTGCAATGATCATGTACACTGTTTTAATTGCAAAAGTAGCTGAGAACAATATTATGACAAGAGAGAAACTGCCCTTTTGGAGTGTACCATGCAAGAGGTACATTGCATTCACAACTAATACGAGCTTACGACGAGAGGAACATCAAAATAATGAGCACGTGCACTAGCATACAGATTGACATAGATGGGAATAATCTTACCTCAAATAAATTGGGAGGAACATCACCTTTGAGTAGATGCTTTTGTACGTGGTCTACAGCCTCTTTTGAGAAATTCTGTAAATCAACATCAATTAGGATCTTAGATGGCATCAACCTATTCGGCGGCTTCGATTCCAACCTCAAAAATACTCGAGGAATGCACGGCAAATGAAAGGCTAGCATCGCATCGGACGTCAACAACTACGACGTCGGTATTTAGGGAAAATAAACTTCCAGCTTCTGTGTCTGGTGAGTTCGAAATGAGTAAGAAATTGCAATTTTTTCCTCGGTCGTCATCTACTTTTTTTCTCCTTTAATTCCGAGCTATTTCCACTTTTTCCACTCTTTATCTTCTTTAATAAATGTTATATAGCTTCATCTTCCGCTTCCGTAGAGTATCCATAGACTCGCAGTCTTATTAATGTATCAAAAAACGTGCTTTGTCGTAGAGGTATAGTGGATGTGGATACGTGAGTCGTACGTGGCTAATACATAAGTTAGTAGAAAGCGATATGTGCATACACATTTATGGAGTTACCGACTAGCGGATGTAGTTACACTTTCGGATGTAAGTCAGCTAGTAAGAAAATGCATGCATCAGCTTTAAAGGCAGTCTTTAGTACCGTATTTTCTCTCAAAGTAAGGGAGTCTCTGTCCTGGTATCACATTCTCATTTTATCTAGTCCGCACAAGGCTACGGGACTTTGTAGGCCGATGCGGAATTGCAAGTGCGGCGGTGCAGACTTTGGAATAAATTGTTGAGAGACTTGTCTAGCACAGTGACCGGACGCCAGGTGGATTTTTCAAGAGAAAATACGGTAAGCCAAGAATCTGATGAGTTGGATAAATTTGCTCTCTTCCATATGTGCAAATATTTAGAAGATAAGAGTGATAAGATCAGAGCTCCGCTATATTTCCATACCTTCGTCGTCCATGCTCAGGTAATCAGGTAAGTAAAGACGACTATCATTTCATACCTCCATGTAGGTAATTCATTTCTAATAAATTATTAACACAAATATAGTAGTATGGTGCTCACGTGAGTATGCGAGAGGAGCTCCTTCATAATAAAATTGTCGTATATTTCCCGAGCCAACTTCTGCCGCTCTTCCTTCGTCTCCATTTTTTCATATTTTTTAATCTGAAAAAAATTTCACATAATCTCTCTCAAAAAAAGGATGTGGTGCGCGGTTGAATGTCTTGGAAAATTAGCACCCAACTTCGTCATGTCTTCCCTTCTTATCATGGAAGATGAGGAGTGTAGCATTCCATGACATGGCACACAATCAATATATTCAGGTCTTCTATCTGAGTTTTAGTTCAAACAGTTTTCATACTTCCATTTTGGCCGTCTAGTCTCCTAGTCTCCTAGCCTCCTAGTCTCCTAGCCTCCTAGCTATGCTGCGATTAAACCGTCTCTACTTATACCAATCTAGTTATACGGAGGATTGCCACTGCCGACTACCGCTAGGCTACCATTGCTACTCCTACTACTACTCCTTCCTACGCTTCGGCAGTATTCAGGGCTCCCAAACCAAAACCAACCAAACCAAGCATTTCTACAGTTTAAGTTTACAATTTCCAGCTACATGTTTTTCTCATGAGGCACTCACTCAAACTTTCTCACAGAATAAAAGAGATCCTATCTCCTCATAGCAAATTAAAATATCCACATAGTAAACCCTTCTCATTAGTTTCGGTTCCTGCGACTCATGACTCATGACTATCATCATGATGGTACTATGTATCTGCATAAGAATGGCAGTGGTCGGATGGATAGAGACGGATGTCTTCCCTATACATGTACAAGTCTTTTTATACAATGATGTATGTCCTATAGTATGTATACTTCGGTGCAAGCCTATCTACATATGTATCTTCATAAAGGCTACAGAACAGTATTAAGAGACGCGAAGAAACGACGGAACTTTGCTTTTATACGGAGAGTCAGTGAGGAAAGTATTTGGAGAAGGATGGCAGTGCCAGAGCTGCATTGTTCCTATATTCCTACTCCCTGCTCCGTCGTCTCGTAACGAATCGCGAAACGACTCACACTAGGCAAATGACTATGAAATGCAATGCAGAAAATAAGCTAAAGATAATATAACAATGCACTACAATACAAAGAAAGAAGGGAACCAAGTTGAAAAAGAGTGTGGTAATGTCAAGTGTACACATTGGAAAACACGCGTAATCAATTAGAGTGACGGAGGAAACCACAGTAAATACTAAATAGTCCATACGAGAAGGAAAAAAAAGTAAAGACGTAGGTACATCGTTGTCGTCGTCGTCAATTTTTCCCCGGTGTTCACAGTTCAGGTCTAGATGCACACACATGTCCACATAACTCTAAATATGTACCTTCAACAGCACCATGCCATGGCCACACCGTACCATACCAAACCAAACCATACCATACCATACCATAGCATAGCATAGCATAGTATTCAATGTCGTACCTCCCTTCCTACCTACATACATACCTCCTTCATTACATTAAGCCTATAGAGCCACCGCCAAAAATACAGAGGAAAATTTAGCGTGAGAAATGTACCAAACCAAGTAAAATTTATCTAGCTAGGTAGGTCGTACGTATTAGGACTGTAGGCCAAGTTGTGACTTCTCTGTGCATATGAAGGTAATGGTGGTGGTGGTGGTGCTGGGTCTGGGTCTGGTGTTTCTTCTGTTTGTGCTGCAGCTCTTACTGCTGACATGGTCGTCGGGAAACTTATATGAGAGCTAATGTAGGACGTGTTCTATTCTATACAATTTACATTTTACACAAGTACGTCCACACAAGACTTACCTCTTCATAGAACTTTATTTGAGGTATTGAATCCTCGGTGATGTTTTCACAAAACTCCTTGAAAAGCAAATAACCTGAGGAGAATACAAATTAATGGAGTCACTTCCCTTGACCAAATACGTTTCTAGTAAACTAACGATAAGTGTGGAGGACAGAGACGATAGGACGAGAAAGAGCGAGAGAGAGAGAGAGAGAGAGAAATGTAACGTAGAACAGACAAAGAGTCTCCTCTCTTCCTCTTTCAACAGTTCCTAGTCCCAGTCCTCCTCACTGTTAACAGCAGCCTTTAAGCTTGACATTCAAACTCAAGTTTAACTCACCTAATCGTTGATTGAATATCTTGTCAAAGTTAACATCCCCCTTCTTCTCCATATACTTGTGCATTACACTCCGAACACTGGAATTGAAAAAGAAGGTAACACCTTAGAATGAAAACACTTTGAGACATGGTGTAATTGTAATTAATTATAGAAATGACATGGTTAGAAAACAGGGGCCTTAAAAGTAAATGTCTTGAAGGAATGAACTTTTAATACGACACATTCACATTCATTACAGGGGATAAGAGCAAGGAACAAATTTCACTCACGTCTCACACATGCCGGTGAGAAACAACTTTCTCTTTAACAGACCACACGGTAAATGCATAAGGGAAGTTGGGTTAAGTTGGGAGGCGTGATGGAGCATGCAATCCCCATCCCAGCCCTTCCCTTCCCTTCCAATCCTTCTGTATCTCTAATTTAGTTCTCAATAGGCAAATCGCGTACACTAAATCCTTGTGGAGACAATCTAAAGAAACGAATGGATCTGAAATCGGTCTAAGCACCGATTCGATGCAATGCAATGCAATGCAATGCGACTGCTAGGTATTATACCTATCGTATGTCGAAACACCAGGACATCAAAGGATCATCGGCATCCCCACAGACACCCACAAGATCCACGGAGTCTTTAGTATTTTCTTCTTTACATCGCAAACTACTCCGTCAATCCCATCTTAAATTGTCTCAATTGCAAGATTATAGCTCTCAGATGAAGTGGTGTTGCCGCAAATTACGTTGCTTTCAATAAATTTTAAACAGTTTCCCTCATGAAGTACTTCTAGTCGTTGTTGTTGAATGTGGAATGATGCCGTGGCCGTATGTATGCTCGGATGTATTGTGTGAGACGCTCGGCTTCCATTAATTTTCATGCAATTTGGCAGTGGTTTTACAGACCTGATAAATTGCCCAGGCTTAGAGCCTAAAGAACCTTTAAATCTGAGCGCAATCTCTGGGTAAACACAACATGGATTGTTGTTATGATTTAACTCGAGCTCACATTTCCTGTTAAGCCCCACGCGGCGAAATGCTCTTGTACAAGTCCAGCGTGTGTGTCAATGGCAAATTGATGTGTTCTGCTCCGTATGTCTCGTGTTGGTGGCAAGTGGAGTGCACGAAGGTGTCTAGTGTATGTATATGTGTCCGCCGTATGCATAGACCATCAAATGTGAAATCGTATCCCAAAGTCTAAAAGGATAGTGAACTGTACACTAAGCTCACAAATATAAATGTAGCAAATTCAAATTTGTTTCTGTCCAATAGGCCAAAGCCAATAGCTGGCTTCGAAAAGAGACAGAATGGCTTCACGTATTTCCACTAAAAGTGGTAACTGATTCTATACTTACGCGAACGACGAAAGAGAAGTAGAACTAGAACATTGTAAGTTTGTTTACATAAGAGACATAACATATATGTGTCTGGCATGGGAAATTGCAGAAGAATCCCATTATAGACTGGGAAGAAGAACTAGAAAGAAACCTACCACCACCCAACCAACTACCCACACCCAATGATCCTCAGCCTGTTACGGGCTCCGGTTAATAGAAGCACACATACGTCGCTACGTGCATCCTCACCTAGGTATACAGGAGCTCCGAGTTGGAGTTGCTATAATACCTATTTACCTAGGCATTTCTTCTCGTATCTGTGCTCTGGCCCGAGCTGTTGCTGTAATTGTCAGAATGTCAGTTCAGCACTGAAGTCTATATAAGGTTTAGAGCCATACATAGCCTTGGTTGTTGGAAGCCTTCCCTTCACTTGGTCTCCATCCACACAAGTAGCAGACGGCCCAGTGAAAACTACATTGATATCCATAAATATACAAATACAGCCATAGCTGACTTGCCAGTGTGGAGGAAAATGGGAAAAGGGGGAAAAATGGAGTAAAATTACTGACATAGTGTGGAGGTTAGATTGGAATAAAAAAACACAAATACAAACGGCCAGACACACACACGTAGCAGTTTAATCTTCCACTGCTATATACTTGAACTAGCAGAGAGCAGTGCAGGCAGAGCCATTCCCGTAAGTATTACCACGGTTCATGATTACCACCTTGGGGAAATGACTACTTGATTTGATTCCAGTCATATAGATCGGACTGAAACTCAACCAACCGTGACACCTTTTACTTATTTCGCAAGTGAATTAATACTTGGGATCCACATTACATACCCATCTACCCAGCTAGCCCACACTCCCGACTCTACTCACAGTCAGATGAGTAAGTAGCAGCACACACACGGCTTCCCTCTCTCTCTCTCTCTCTCTCTCTCTCTCTCTCTCTCTCTCTTCCTCTGGGGTTTTTCATTCCCTACTTCCATTCTTGGATGCCGAGAGCGAGAGTCCCAGCGTCTGCACAGTTAAGAGTAAGCATTGGAATATGACTTCTTTTTCTCGGTGTTTCACCCAGATATGTATCTAATCATGCACACATGCATTATGTTCATTTAACATGCACAACTAATACAACTTAGTTTCATGTCTAACTGTCACGGGGTCTTTTACTTATGACTCCACCACTACCACTGCCACTCTCTCGTCTCATAACGAACCCAGAAGCTGAGAAAGAAAAGAACATTTTCCCAAATTCCCATACGGATCCCTCCACTCCAAGTCATCGCGTTCGCATTTCACTTCTCACTCCTCGTATGACAAGACAAGGCGATGTAGTAGCTGTGAAAGAAAGGTGGAGGAAGGACATGAGGAAGGTGGAGGAAGGTGCTGCAAGGTGCACGGTATTATATTCGCGGCTCTAAAGTGCCTGCTGAATGTCTTCTAAAAGCAGTTGTACGACGTAGCTCCTGGTTTCTTGGGAACTACAGAGTGTGCAAGTGTGCTTCATGTTTTTTTCCCCTTCAATACACACAATGCATGTTGTAGAATACAAAACAATAAAATTTGATCGAACAATGTGTGTTTCTGCACAATACTCAGGCCCACATGATTGATTTTAATACAGAAGAATCTACAGGAAAAAGGAACAGTCTGAACTCAACCCAACCTCAACCGATCAACGCATGCTATCCACTTTTATTAGTTTTTGTTTTCCTACCTCCATATACTTACGCCTATGCTCACCTAACCTAAATACATTTATAAAGAACTAAGATGCAAAGACGCCGAGGAAATAATACGGAGAACTTACGACCACGAAGATTCTTTTAGGCTTACAAACAACCAGAGATCTATCACACGTCGTATGTAAATCCTTGACTATAAGTAGGTAGCTTGGAATAAGGTGCATTGTCTGACAACGTCTGAAAGTCTCAACTCGCCGTGTAGGTGTGTGTGTGTGTGTCGCTCTTTCTTCTCGGAAGGAATTTTCATAGGCTCCACATACATTTGGGTAAGGAGGAAGGAAGGTACTTGGGTACTTTATTGATATATTGATTCAGATGCTATATGGTGCTCTGTATTTTGGCATTGCGGTACTCGTACACTCGACGTACTGGCAGGGGAGACAGGAATACGGAGAAGAGAATAGGAAACTATGCATTTGGCTGCAAATGCAAATCTGCTTTGTAGTAAGCATATGATCTAATTATATGTAATAGGCTTTGATTACTTGAATCTAAGAGAAAAAGCTGACAGGCAGAGTAACTTGGAAAAATATTTACGAGAGTGTAAGAAAGGAGCTGATAAGAAGACGATACACAAATGATGGCTGGTGGATAGATACTGTTTGTGAATTCACAGGAATTTTGCAACTTGCAACTCACAATCACGTCTGCTTTATCATGGATGTATGTCAGTCATGCATATGCATGTGTTCCGATTGCTATGCAAAAGCACGGTCCAAGTCGACTGCACACACTCACACATTAGTTGCCATTAGCCTGCATGGAACCATAAGGAAAACCGTGGGAGGCTAAGAAAAGCGTGTAATCTAAAATCTGGCATCTGTGAAATGATGAACTTCTAGGTTTAAATTATTTAATTCACTCCAAAAGTCCATGAAGGTGATTACGTAATCCGAATGACGATCTTTTACTGGTGAAAATGCTCCAAAGCGTCAAAAAGTATTGCAAGTTTCTGACTGAAAAACTACGAGCTGCCATCGCCAACCTGCTGTTTTCAAGGAGCACAGTTAGTTCGGAGCAGGAAACTCTTTGATTTGGAACATGCTCATAAATGAAAATGAGAAATCTTGAGTGCCTTTACAACTCTCAAGTCCCAAAGACCCTAACAATCACGTATATATGTAGGTTAAAAACCAGAAAAGCTTTTCTCCTCAAGAAAAGAATTAGCACGATAGGTTCGGTTTTGTCTGAACGTTTCTTCCACTCAAACTTTTTCACATGACATAACCTTGCGTCGAGTCCCTGCCTCTTTACATTCGTCAATAACTCCATTTCTCAACCTTTCCATCAAATTCAATCACAATTTATAAATGAGGAGACAGGCAGACGGCCAACATTTGAACATTTTTACTTGCGGGTTTCACGAGATGAATGTACATACTTAGGTGTACCTACTTACTACTTGCTCAACTCTCGAAAACTTTCATGACATCTCTTTAGATTTAGAGACGCAAAGAGCTTATGGAGAGAAAAATCAAAAATGTCAACACAAACCAACACAAACAAAATCAAGTAATTTTAAAATGATTTTAGATGAACCATGAACCATGTCAAAGGTAGTTTAGTCGTCACAATGAAGCATTACTTTCTCAACCAATTGGAGGACAGCGAGTCAAAAGAATGCATCATGCTCCACAGCCTTGTTTCTGGTTCTCTAATAACAGCCATGACTACGACGACAGAACAACAACAACCATCCATGGACTTGCAGCAGATTTTTATTCATTCGAGGTTTAATTTAAATCACGAACGAAGTGATAATGATGAGTCACAATTACAATCATCCGTCTATTCTAGAGTTTTTATCTGTGAAGAGACGATCCTGGATTCGAGCCCCTAAACCAATGTCAAACGATAAAAGCCAACGCCACCATTAGCAGAGACAACTATCATAGCCATACTTGAGTTCGTCATTGATATTTTTTTTAAAAACAGCTACTCATCAAAGTATTATTTACAGCGCACATGTCTTCTTTCATTTCGTTTTAACTAACTTTTTCCTCAGAATTATTTACGCTTGGACTTATCCACGTTTTTATCGTCCAAGGCTTAAAGACGTAAATCATCGTTGCTGACGATGACTAAAGAGAAGAGCCTCTCTCGCTGTACTTGTACATATAGACACCTCAAGTTGCACACAACGTGGAAATAGAAAACAAAATCAGAGGCCCTGTTGTTTACAGATATTAGCAAAGCTAACAAACTTTTCCTATGAAGTGCACGGCTAAGTCTACGTGTACACATGTACCTTTTCTTCTCTCGTAATTCTTGAAAACCAAGAAAGAAAATCAATGAACTTTGCAAACACAAAATAAGCAAAATGGAGAGCTATAAATATTCACATTCACAACCACATTTCTCAAGCTGTCAACATTGTAAAGAATCAATTTTAATAGAAAAATATTTCAAAACCCTACGGAAGGCATTTCCTCCAGTCGAAAGTAACGGAAGCTATGCTGTGTAATAATGCCCCGGTTTCTCCTTTCAATGGATATACGAATAACACATGTCATGTTCTACAAGGGCTTCTGTGTTTGCATTCATTTTCGCGTTTTCAGGCACGGACGACGGATTCGAAGAACACGGCCAAAGGGTTTAGTAGAGTGAAGTAAGAAGCCATCGGCCGCAATTTAGAAGATTGAAATTCTTTGGCAAATGCATTGTGTTTTTGGGTAAATAGCATGAAGGAACTCTAAACAAAAATGATCCAAGTTGATCAGCCATGAAGCAGCCGACGTGGCCATAGGATAGGAAGAAAGAAGACAGGGCTGTAGGGTAACACGGTATACTAAGAAGGACAGATGGAAACGCAGATCGGAAGATCGGACTAAATGCAGATGGCTGGTGGAATATCCACAATCTACAATCTTGTTGCTCAACTTGCTCAATAGTTCCACTCGACGACTCTCGGGTCTCTGTCTAAATTCGTCTCCCATCACCATTTCTGTCTCTGCATATTACACTTTATATTGGACTAGCATACGCGTAATTGTCATCGTAATTGATTTGCCCATAGATACTGACAACGGAATATTGCGAGTGCACTCGCATACTAATCCCAAACATCTAATATATGTGACAGCTTATCCTCAAGTATGTACACCATTTTTATGTTTTGATGTTGATAAATGTCAACGGCAGTGTAGGACCAGCAGAGAGTGGAGAGTGTGGGCTCGACGAGTACAAAGCAGTTGTTGAGGGGCCGGAGAGGAAGATATCGATATGAACGCAATGACTGGCAGCACACTTTGATGTTCGTCTGGATGAGAGTATAACCTTTCGATGCAGTCAATATTTCTTAGAATTAAAAATGATACAAGTGAGGAGAATGCAGGAGACGCCAAAATATGAATCTAGTATTCCAGTCATGTCTTGTGGGCTGTAAAAAGTGTAGGGAAGTCTTTCTCCAATCCTGGCGAATGGCTGGATGGCATATGGTTTACGAGTGTTTAGCATGACCGTCACTTATGCAAGTAACCCACTGACGTATCTCCTGAGTCTCCACAGAATTTACTAGTCTGGATACACACAAGAAGCTTTTCATTTATTATCTATTTACTTTGTTGTATGTATGGAGTCAAGTCAGTCAGCCGAGTCAGCTGTCATGAGACTCAAATAGATTGTTAGCCTATAGTCACGTAAGTAGTGCGCTTGGAGCTTGTTCCAAAATCTTTAATGGGTCTCTTCCTGTTCAAGTTTAAATCTTTCTTCCATGTTCATCCGTCTACACAGCCACGGAGCTACGTATTTGGCAAAAAGTAATAGTCATACAGATATAGAGTCATGGCAATAACACCAGCATCATTAATGCACTTACCTACATCCACATCTATATGGAATCAGAGAAGGCAGAACCACATTCCCTATTGCCACACCACACTACACTCCACAAACTGCAGCTCGGTTCGGAGTTCGGACTATTCATTTTTGATACTTAGACTTGTTAAATCCAATTGATACTTGGTCTATACACGTACCTCTCCATATAGCTACACGTACGCTCTACGTTCCAGTTACAGCTCCACGTCAACTCTTTATTTGTTGCACATTAACTTGGTGGAGAAGATGTAGCGAACTAACTCACGTACCTTCACAGTCCAACTCCCCACTATTTGCTGGGCTGCGGATCCCACTGCTACTCCTTCCATTCCTCCACCGAGAAGTCTTTCTCTATCTGTACATTGTTACATGGTTCATTAAACGAGAGGATAACTAATGAGAATGAGAATTCCCTCAATAATAGGCTCTTCTATTATTTTCCAATGTCTCTCACATTAGAAGCTCCATGTGGTGTCTTCTCCCTGCCTTTGCTTTTTCTCGAAAAGAAAAAAAACTAATAAACTGTCTTTACTGCTGGATTGCCACAGCTACCTTTACGACCCTACCTACCTATAATGGCAACAGCATATATGAACGATTACGATTAGTACGTGTACCATGTCAAATTTGGTTCGCTGATTTTCAAATAGCTTAACACTACACAGACTCTCAGACTCCCAAGCCTATGTAAACGCTCCTCAGTTCCACATTGCAAATTATACGAATGTAAACCAATGAAAAATCCTAATTCGCCCTCTTATGCTTTTTATACATTGGTTTCTGTACACAAAGATAGGCTATACCTAATGGTACAGGGAGTTCGCATGTGATTGTGTAATTGCATAAGCCAGAGCCGAATGTGCAGAAACAGAAGCCAAGTGAAGCCAGAGTTTAGGAGGTAGGCATATATCTTGAAAGTACGAGATGACTTTTCACTCCAGTACCTGCCTAGGCACTTTCGGTTTGATTCCGGTCGTGGTCGAAGAACCACAACGGGTAGCTCATGAACTATGGGAATTTCTTTGGAATGGAGCTGCTCCATTCTTATTCTCCTCCTTCATTGACTACGTACGATGAGCCAGGAAAAAATGCTCGATACACGAACAAGGACTAGAAGTTAACAATGGGTAAACTCATCATCAATTTCCTTTCTCATTCCGCGCCAGACTACGGAGTCATGTGAGAGTGTGGCTTGTCTATGTGATGCAGGAGTGCAGCTCAAGAGAAATGATAGTAGTAAATAGTTAACACGTTCTATTCAACTACGTAGTCAAAGCTGACCTACAAACCTTACACTTGCAACTGAACGTCACAATTCACAACTTAGAATTTACCATCGCCATATCACACCATTCACCGTCAACCTACCCACCAGGCACAAATATAGACAATATACTTGACTCATCCCATAAAAATATGAGCGAGTGTGACAAGTATGCATACAAGGATTTCGCCAACGCAGCCTAATGGTGGTAGAATTAGTAAAAAAACATCTAAAAAAGGTGGTAGGGAAGATATAATTGTGAGCAGATAACAAGATACTCCATTCAAATGACTTTGGGTTTGCCTACATCCTTTTGGTTTATCGATCGCAGTACCTAGACTGTATAATAAACAGTCATACATTGAGTGGCAGATTAACGTAGAAAAATGGGCGTACTAAGGAAAGGACTCCATTGTAAATCTCTTTTGTGAGCATCTTTTACCATTTGACGCCATGACAAATGACACCTATACATACGATTACTGCCATCTCATACCTACCATGGACTCTGGATGGGGTTTATCTGTTTCCACATGTATGATACGATACTCTGGTGACTGGTGATGGTGATAGCAATGATGAGCAGCCGTGGACACACCACAGTCTGCTACCCAAGCTATACAATACAATTATATAACATGTGCAACTAGAAGCCTCGCAAAAACCTCGCTGAATGCGTTCCATTAGTACTAAAGTCTATAGAATAGTCAAGTATAAATTGAAATGTCGTGCCGACTGGGCGTACTGATGGAACCACGAGGTTCATGATGACGACAGTGCCAATGACAATAGTTAATAGTCAGCCTGGGTCTCCAGTTGAAGTATCTTCAATTTTCATATTTGTTCTGAATGCGTCGTATGTTCGGTTTGCGGCCCCAGTCCCA
This sequence comes from Ptenothrix huangshanensis, assembly GCA_036851915.1. NCBI lineage: Eukaryota > Metazoa > Arthropoda > Collembola > Symphypleona > Dicyrtomidae > Ptenothrix > Ptenothrix huangshanensis. The sequence continues at coordinate 135,002 of JAAXYX010000006.1, read as the reverse complement.
CCTCACATCCAAATTACCGTGCTTAACGAAGGTAGGAAGGAGGGTAGGACTGTTGTAGGTCCTATGTCGACGAATGTCTTCCAAGGATACATGCATGCACTTATGTCAGCACAATTGAATGCGCACAGATGAACTTCGTATTGATTCATGAGATACGGGATTCTGTTCGTTTATACAATTACAACTGAAGATGAGACCGAGAACAAAGGGCAGGGCACTGGTGAACTGATCGGCCGAGACAGTCTCGTTAGATATCTCGTCATACGGCCAATTGCCACAACAAGACAGTAGCAAAGGTTGAAGAAATGTATATGACTGGGATGGGATATGGAAAGAAGTTATGGTGGTGGTTCTTGGTGTGGTTTCGTCTGGTCTCGATGTTGCCGTTGGGGTTGCTGTGATAAGAGATAGATGAGACACGAGACGAGAGAAGTACAGACACAAATAATATCTCGACTACGATGACAGGATATTAGAAGACGACAAGGAGGGAATCCAAAGGAATTAAATTGTTTACTTGCTGATAGATGATTTATGAGGGTATAAATCATCCATTTCATCAGACTAAGTGCCATCGGATATCACATTCTCATTCTCACCGAATGGCCCGTAATCATGATGATAGGAGAATGAAAGGAAGGAGTCGACGGAGGAGGACCCAAACCGCTCTCACTTTCAAACTCTCATCTCATCACCATGCACTGATTACAGTCCCCACATGTATATATTTTATATCGACTCCCCTATTATCTGGATGGGCCACAAATTTCAGAGGTCTCTTTCAAGCCCACATTGCCCACTGCCACGGAGTACGGAATTTAACTTTAAATTAACGTCATTTTATCAAGTCTTGATTACTGTCATTATTTTACAACAACGGATAGGATAGGATCGGATCGGGTAACATGTGATATGCTTACCTTCTCAGGCCATGCGATAGCAAGCCATCCTTCATTTTAAAACACATAAGCTATACTGATTACGCTCAGCTCCCGCTGCATGTAGCTCTAGCCCTGCATTCTTTAGTAACAACGAAATTCCGATGGCTAATTGATAACACTTCCACGGATTAACTTGGCAATCCTATCCATGAGCCAAACAACGCAATATATAATTGCGAAATATCTTCGACAACTCAACTCATTTCAGACAAGTTTGACTTGCACTCATTTTTCAATTAAAAGTCAAACTCGAACTTTCAGTCGGTGTCAGCACAAACGAAATGATACAGCAAATAGGCTACGTCAGCAAAAGTAGAGTGTGAAAGAAAAAAAAACTGATTGATGTAAATGTAACATCCACAGGCTAGAACAATTACCTACACCAGCAAAATTCTAATCGCTCAATTTTGTCTTTTAGACCGTCGTTAGTCATACCGATTACGTAATTATTGTTAATAGAATACAAAGTCAGAGTCACAGTTTGGGTGTTCAACAGCAAAATAGGTATCTAGGTATACTTAACGCCATCAAGTCAACAAAGTCCATCCAATGGTTTTTCAGTGTTTTCCATGCTAAAAGCCACGGCTCCATCACACTTTGTGTTTAGGAAACAACCGGAGATAAACAAAATCAACTTGGAACCTTTTAGAATAGAGAAAACTGTTCGAAATACACAGTAATGACACTTTGACGCATTGCTTGCAATGAATGTTCCAAGAAAGCGATTTTCTCATACTATAATGGAACTTTATTCAGGCTAGAAATTATTGGTGATATACAGTCAATTTACTAGTTAGAAAGCATTCATTCGTGCTTACTTACTAAATAATAAATTAATATCTGGAATTGGGTACACTCTCCGAAATCAACCCATCTCTTACTCATCTAACCAACAAAAAAGTTAATCCAGAATTGTAAATCTCTTACGCCTTAAACCTTATCAATTACTTATCTGCTACTCATCTGTAACTCATCTTAGATGCGAATTTTGGCAACTCATTTTGAAATGATTTTAAAGATATTTGTTACTTATCTGTAACTCATCCTTCCTCAATTCTTACTCATGTCTCATTCATCTAATCAACGAAATAGTTAATCCAATATTGTGAATTGTCTTATTTTTATTTTTACGATTTCGACTTCGGAGAGTGTACCTACCTACTAAGACTCAAAGTCGGACGAACAAAATTGAAAATCGTTCCATCGGTTCGAGTTTCGAACCGATTCGAATTCGAATTGCGAATAGATGACGAATTTTTCGACTTCGATGTTTTACATGACTCCACTCGAAAAATTTCGATTCGAATCAATTCTTATGCCAGAGCTCGGTACTCGAATCGAGTTTTTTTTTCGAATTAAAAAAAAACATTTGCGCTCGTTTCTTAAAAATTCGACGTTTTCTAAAACTTTCGTTAAAGAGGGTTGTTGTATGGCTAAAATGGAGGCAACCCTAAGATTCTTTCTTTGTAACTATTTACTATATAATTTCTGATGATATGGTTTATTTAAAGCAAATTTAAAACGTAATTGTGCTAGAACGTGATGTAGCTGAAACATGTTATTTAAAAGGACCTCTTGTTTTACTCAAATAAAATGTTATGTTTATATTCTGATTAAAAAACATGAACTTAAAAATGCGTTCATTAATTAGTATCGCTTAGTTTTCAAACCTAACTTTGTCGAATTTTTTAGGTAGATTGGGGCACTTGGCTTTTACACGGTTTGATAAAATGTATGCATCCGATTCTGTTAAGGTTATCGAGTTTATTATTTTTAGAAAGTTTATTTTTTTACATTAAAAAAATGGAATTGTACTATAGACACAAGAAAAATGCCCACTAAATTCTGTATTTCTTCAGAAGAATTTTTCGAATCGAATCGCAAGTTCGGTTCGATTTTGACCCCTCGACTTTCAACTCAAATCGATTCCGAAAAAAGTGGTTCGTTTTGAGCCTTACTACCTACCTACCTTACAAGCTAACTGCAAGTACCAAATAATGTACGATTCCATTTTAGAAGCAATGAAATTACCTCAGGTACTTTGTATTTATGAATATATTTATTTTTCATGAATTCATTTAATACCTTCTCAGGCTGATTTCCTATTCAAATGGATTATTCACATTTTCATGAATGCAATGCCTTTCAATTTGATTACAAGCCTGAAAATTATTTAATGCTTCAAATGCCGTCATAATTACTCGCCATGTTTCATTTAGCTTGAATTGATTGGAACGAAAAAAGTTGTAGGAAGGAAAATACGTCGACTAACCATAATGAGGAATCAATGTGTGTGTACAGGTAGTTGAGTAGTTCCGATTAGTTGCTCAACGCTCGAAGAATGCAAAAACATAACCAGTTTTTCGGCTAATCCAAACCGTCTGTACATCAAGACTTAACCAAAATACTCCTGACTTGCCACAAGTGCAAAAAGATATAGATACTATCTACATGTGCATGCATTTGATTTAGACGTCAAAAATTATAAACCAAATTTAAAGAGTTTTATCTTTCTTTCATCAATGTCTCCTCGCGGTCATTAGTCTCATTAGTGTCCTTCATTTTCTGACTTGATGGTTTGAATTTCAAGGAATGAGCTCCATTTCTTAATTTATTTTGGGACTAAAATGAAAACTTGTGTGCAGCCAATATACATACATACAAGTCATGCATTTCGTGTACAGCTACAGCCAGTTACAGAATTAGAAATATTTACCATTTTTAATCCTGACCCTTTCCTTGTCATAATGTTATGTTAATGCCCAGAATGGAGAATTACTTTCATTGGCAAGTAGTTTTTCGTCTCGTATTACTAGGGAGCAGTGAAATGTGTTTAAATTTAACATTCAGAGCAGCCGGTACTCGGTTGTCTTTTGTATTCAGTATCCAGGAGAAATCCCAACTCTTTTTTTTCATGAGCACCCAGTCGACTAGTCGTTTTTTACACCGTCTAAAAATTGCCACATCCTTGTTAATATTCATTGACTGACATATCTAACACTTTCTTGAATAGACTATTTAAAGCATTTGCAATTAATGACCATCATGACAGCGTAATACGAGTTTGAGGAAAAAATGAACGTTCGCTGCAATGACTGCTGAGTTATTGAATAAAGACAATATGCTACGGATTGCAATGCAGACAAGGCAACTCATGAGGAAGCTTTGCTAGAAAAACAAACCGGACCAGCTAAAAAATGTAATATCAATATTCGTAATTACATACATGAAACAGTTACTGCGGAACGTACTTACTCGTTTGTACATGGAAGGCCTGACTAACTTTATTATGAGTGTGCATTAAGCGCCGTCAATATTTCATTTCCCAAGAATTTATTGATTCTAGTCACATGGAAGGCTTGCCTGGAAGTTGGCATTTCGTAAGCAATTCTCATCATTCATATTCATGTCTATATTTTTTAAATAACTGCCTTTGGAAAATGAAAATTTATGCACGGTCAAGGGCTATCAAATGGGAAATTTCATTCTATGCTTTTATACTGTAAATAATTCAGAATCCGAGTGGCTACATTGTATGTGCCATCGCAAAAGTGCGAAGTGTAATGCACGTAATTCGTAGTACGTCTCGATCTACTCGTTGTTGCCGTTATTGGTTATCACTACAACTACACTTGAGCTAAGCAGCTTTATCAAACTAGCGAAAAACACCACAACAGAGAAGGGTATAGGTTGAACGTAAACTTTTTTCGCTGCTTCCATGAATACACAATGACTAGTGAATCAATTTAAGAGCTCATGATAATGAATGAAATCGAAAGTTATTGTTATTATGTTTTTGTAGATGCTGAAGCCGAATCTGCATGAATATCTGCAGTTGAGTTGCTGTCCATTGTAGGCATGAGGACGAGTAGTTGAACAGGAAATCCATATGCTACCGAGCACCAGTCGTATTGAATCGAATACAGAGCGGTCACTGCCAGTTACATGATTACTGTGCATAGAGCACCGTGCAATGCATGAAGATAAGTAGGTAGGTGGATATAAATGGACAGAAGTAGAAGATTTAGGTTATGGCAGCATAATCTAGAGCTCGATTCTTAGGGAAATATATTGCTTGCAAATAAAAACCGCATACAGGGTCAGTGGAATGTGCCAAATAATTCTCAAATTCGAAATTTATTATAGCATCCCAGTACACAATCGTACTGTACACAATAAACCTATAAGAGTAGATGGCTACATGGATGGTCGAAGTCAAAATCCACCATTTTTTCCCTCGTCATGCTAGGCGAATAAAGTATTAAATTTCTATTTTCTACGAAATTCTCCCATGCTATGCTGCAGAAGTACTGAAGCCAAGCAAAAGATCGTAAATCAAATCCCAAACCCCGTTTTGTGGGAATTCTTAACGAGATATTACATTAGAGTTTTAATCAAATTTACGCATAAAACATAAGCTACATACAAGTGAGCCTATGGAAAAATGTAAGCTGTAATAATCTATATCATCCAGACGTATCGTGCAATTTATGCTTGAAAGGTAAACTAAAATAATAACCGTGAGTAAATATAAATATTCCATTCCAGGACTAGTGTATGTACTCTCTTACTTTTGGGTTACGGAATGCAGTGAAACTTGTACGAATTTTCACACGTTTTACCTATCGCTCTCTCAAGAAAAACTGTAAACACAACGTAGGTTTCGCAATTGGAATACGCTAATCGTCAGGGTAAATCATGGCCTTCTCCTATTCTCTTCATACTACAACATAGTTTTTGAAGGTAAGTAGCCAAGGAGGCACACCATGTACATGTGTAACACACAAGCCATGCCATGTCACTAATATCATCAATCACAGATAATCCTGCAAATTTTGAAAACCAACCAAATTACCCAATGTCTAGAAGCCTCCGAAGTCCTCGTCTTAAAACGGCTCGTATAGCCTAATCAATTCCAAGAGCCAAAAACAACAATTTGTATATGCGATATGTTACATACCGTAAAATTTCAAATAAAGACCGATCTCTAAAAAGTGATATCTCTGTCATCATAGCCGGGCCATTTTTACAATCATTGTTTAATAGTAGGCCTGTAGCTTAAAGGGGTGGGGGGAAATCGATGGTAAGCAATTATCACCATAAATAAACACAGTGCCCATCGAGCTGAAGTGCATGGTAGTAATTTTCTAAGCTTGATTTCATTCCTTAATTATTAAGGTTGGGAAGTAAATTTCAAGGTACAAAAGATAGCCCAGATCATGATTGGAAGTTCTACGGTAATTCATATTCCGAGGCAATTCTGGTAAAAAGGGTTTGAAAGCTGTTGGTCCCGTTGCAAATTGCTATGCCTTTATGCCTATACCCACTCATACTTGCAGAACCACGCCAATCATGTATATCGTACAAAATTGATTAGAAAGTCATACTCCTAAGAAGGGATATGCAAGAGGTCGACTATAATTCGACTTGTGACTTGTCAGAGAACAAGAAAACATCCAAAACTAATTCTTCGATTGGTAGTACATAGGTATCGGCATATTGGACAAACACCTACCTGCATACGTATTTGCTCACTTGATGCCACTACGTCTATAGGTATAGACAGATTAGATATGTTGCATGCAAATCCAAGTATGAACATTTATTCCACTCCGTCATGCAGTAAAGAAGGCTATAAATGTGACAGCTCACTTTGTCCATCCCAATTTACTAAATTCTAATAATTAGAAAAAGGAATGAATTTACATAATAAACTGATCTGTATATGGACAACTCAATTCAAAGTGCAAAGTGTCAGCTGATAGATCGGAATAAATAAAAGATAAACACAAACGCACACACTCGCTCACTCACTCACTCCTTCGCTCAGAGGAGAATCAGAGGGTAAAAACAAAATAAAATTTCCATATAATGATAATTGAGTATTTGTATGACTATTTCCTACCTTGGGTCAGGTAATATAATTTTTTTGCTTGCTCGGGCAGCAGGAGTGCATTTACTCTTCTCCATGGCCATTAGATAGCTGACATCAGCCAGCACAGCTTCCAAATCCGCCATTATGTCCGATTTATATTGAAGTTTTTTTAAATGTATAATTACACGTCGAGAAGTAGGTAATCAAAATACGAATAATGTCGTCACGGAACACAAAGTATGAAGTAATAATATTTAATATTATAATAATATTATGATTTTCTTGCTCGATAAATCTGACACACGCACACACACAGGTATCCCCACACGATACGGTGACATAAAACAACCACAAGAAAAGCACTTTTGAAACTGGATCTGGAGGATAACTGTTTCTTAAATTTCAAATTGACGCGAGTAACAGTATTTTAAATATTACGGTAGACAACAGTGTTCAAATGACATAAGAATCTAACGGATTTAAAACTTCCGTGTGTAAGTGAGGTGAGGTGTGTGGCTTTTACTTACAAAATCGATTAGATTTGCATTTAGAGTTAAGCTGGAAACTTAACGATACAATCAGATCGCAGAATAAATATAAGTACATACATGTAATTTTTTTCGCTGTTGAATGAATAAAACGTGTAATGGAAACGTCAGATGTTGTTTACACTGTAACTATAAAGTAAACACCTACATTTTATTCCTCAAATAACTGGATAAATGGTTTTGTGAAAAAAATCTTGCTGCTGTGCTGGAATTATTGTGAAATAAAGATTCCATCAACTGATCTGAGATGTGACTATGTAACTATCGTTATCTATTGTTTTGTAGTGTAGCCTACCGTACTGTATAACTGTATTGACGAATGCTTTGACTTGGTGTGATCTACTCGGACGAGGTCAGGTCAGGTCATATCACATCACAATTTCCCTAGTCCACTAAACACGTTAATTCTGCGAACTGCATGATCATCGACGAACAGTGTGAAAGTAAAGTGGTCCGAGTGTGGAGGAAATAATGCAACTACTAATTGCTGTGTTCCAAATTGCAATCGGAATAGCGAAAAAGAAATAGTTGACTACTAGACTACGAAGTAGTGTAACCGCAACCGTAACGTGTAACAAAGAGGTGTATGTAACAAATGTGCACTAATAATGATTCATTGTATCCAGTGGATGTGGAATTGAGTTGGCGAAAAGGTGTCCAAGACGAAGAAGTACGAAACGAACACCTCAAAAGTGGTGACTGGAAGTCAGTGGAAGTAAGTGGACGAGGACGCAGTGGGAGTCACTGGGAGCTGAGGTTGAGACTCAGAATTGAGTGCAGTAGACGAGCCTAAGTAAGGACAGAACAAGTCAGAGGAGTGGAGACTATGAAGGAGAGCATAGCGTATACTGTCGACTGTGACTGTCTGTTATTGTGATTGGGACTGAGTGACTGGTGCTTGTGGACGTTGTGGTGGAAGAAGAAGAAGAATGGGGAATATGTTTTTGCATTGACTTGTCGCGACTTGGACTCTTTGACTTGGACTAGGACGACTATACTGTTGTGGGACTGGAACTTGTCCAGCAGATCCAGAAGAAATGCATCTCGTTCCTCTCATATGTGGTGGAAGTGAGACTTGAAATGATAACTCTGGTCATGATGAAAGGGAAGTCAATAAGTAAATGGTAAAGCACTTTAGACTCGAATTTTTCTTGGGACTCTCACACTCGGTTAAGGTTGTCCTCACTTGACTCCTTCCTCCTCCTTTCCTTTCCTTTCCTTGGCTTATTATGTTTGGCCTATGTAGGTATGCAGGGATGACTGTAATCGTAAGGCTGCGGCTGGTGGTCCGACTCTCTGGACTGCTATATACGCTGTGTCTGTGCTCTGTGTTCAGTGCTCAGTGTGGAGCTTGAGATGTGAGTGACAGACAAGTCTTTTCAAAGACTACACTGTAATGTCCGACTATCCCTGAGAAATTTATTGCTGTTTGTGAGAATTTGTTGCGGACGAACGAGGAACCACCACCAAGAGTCACCGCCCACCATTACATACTAAACCGTACATTACTTCTCTCTATCTATCCAGCTAGCTCTCACTCTCTCACTCTCTCTGGCAATTTTGTGTTTGTGACCGATCTATCTATCTATCCTTCTATCCTCGACTTCTATCCACTACCTCTGCTCGGCCTCCGCACAGCAGTCCTCTCCTAGGCTTCCTTCCATTCCTTCCACCATCACATCTTCGATAGGAGCCAGAGCACACGATAGCATGAGATATGAAACCATTTCATTGAGTACACTGTGCACACTGTACAGATAGGAGCAGGGAAGAGTAAGTTGCGAGAAGTCTATCTACACAAGTACAGATAGTGAGCAGGTATTTGAGCATTTCAGGGCACTATCCTCGCATCTCTTCCTTCCACAGACACACAGACTCACAAACTCTCGAGAGCTCAAAATGTTTCTCCTTCCCTGCTATTCTTTTTCTTTTATGGAATGAGCGAATTGAGCGAATGAACTTGTTCCTTCTTCTTTCCTCTTTTGTCCCAATGCCATCTCACGACCATTTCCAACACAATCTCATCCGATGGCAATTCAATCATTCTCCCCAAACTACTGAAAACGTCTGAAAACGTCTGAAAACGTCTCGTCCTACCTCTTACCCACTGCTTTTCCTTATTTTCCTCGATTCCTCTGCCCTTGCCAAGGCAGTAACCATGTCCCGGGTAACCCAACTTTCGCTTCAACCTCCACACCACTCTGCTCCGCTTTCTCTCGCCTTTCATTCAAGCCCTACTTCGCTTTCTTCGCTTTCACTTTCCAGCGGAATCCACTTCCCAAGAATGGGGAGACTGTCAACCACTGCACGAGCCAATGCTCGCAATCGGAATTCCAGGACCCCAACCCCTGTCTGCTACTACGGCCTATGATCCTATGTAATTCGTAATAATGGTGTCCTCGTGTATAGGTATGACTTTTTGTCTGAAAAGAGTTGAAGAGCTGAAACTGGAAAGTGAATAGCCCATTACACTGGAGTATATGCGTAAAGTGTAAGTAGATGTTTATGTAGATGCATGTATGCAGGTTGGATTATTTGTTTGAATTTTGTGGGAGCACAATGTCCTGAATGCAAGCACTGCGTACCGTGTGTAGATTGGGTCGTACCAAGTACATAGAATGCTCATCATCGCTTCTCCTAGTCCTCAGTCCGGATTCTGTCCTCAATCCTGAGTCAGTGACTAACACAGAGAAGAGAGAAAAGAGACGACGAGAAGAGCACACTCAACATGGCCTATGAAGTCGATGTTGATGTCACTCAATCCACGAACACTCTTTACTGACTTTAAGTACCTACTCTATTCCAGTCATGTATAGTCTAGTCGTCTAGTCGGCAACGGTTAACGGCAGTCAGCATTCAACGTTTTATCTTCTGTCCCTCACCAATGTCGCTGAATAATCTCTCAAGCTAATGCAATAATAACACCTAAGTATGGTTCTATTATGTTTTCATACTTGCACACACAGTTCCAGGGGTCTAACTTGAAAACGTTAAGAGCATCGCAAGAATACTGTTTGTATGGTGATGATGATGTGATGGTACGAATAAGGCAATATACATGCTCCAGTGCTTCACTTTTACTCTCAATCTCAATATACTTTGCCTCACCTCCCTTCGATTTCCCTTAACAAGATCAGTACACTGCAAGAAATAAACGCATATGAATTGCCACAGTGCTAATCCTATTTTATATAATTATGGTTGCATATCAGAATGATCTTAGGTTTAATTGAAACGTCAAAAAGTATCTTCCTTGGTGAGATGCGTGTTAGATGCATTTTAGAGAATTTTAAATGATTTCAGATGCACCTTCACTACGCTCATAATGATATAAACTAGGATTAGCTTTTTGTCGTCTTAGATTCACCAGTTTTTACCGTGTAGTCTTCATTCTCAGAACCTCGGTCTGCTCCCGTAGAATTTGAGTTATGTACGACCAGTACCGTTCATCGTTTCGCTGAATGCAAGTCGGCAAAGACACGACAAAATTCAAACTGAAACTCATTGATGCATAATAAATGTCAAGTGATACTAAATGAACTTTGACGAGAATTTGGTTATTTTATTACAAAAAAGTGTCAAAGGTGACATAGGATTTATTGTATTCATCGATCGAATCCCCCGTCACAAAGTTCAATATTTATTTTCTTCTAGGAAATATAATAAAACTACGAGTCGTAAAAACAAGCGGTATACATCACATACAAAGAGTAAAAACTTCAGGTATAAAAGAGATGCCTATCTTCGTGTTAGTCATAATGTAATGTAATCTACTTAATGTAATGTAGTGTGTTGTGTGTCTTATCAATAGGTACTTTGGAATGCTGCTTCTGCGGGGTTGGACGAAACGGTGGCAGTCAGTGCACGAGAGAGAACAGCCACTTCTCGTCCGACCCCACGTCCTCTTATGACGTTCAAATATGATGTGTTATTTTTATGTTTTGTTAACAATAATAATTATTAACTAATTATTCTCTTCTCGGTAAGTATTGTACAGTAATATCAAATCAATACATTCAGTCAAACAAGATTTGAAAATCATTTTACATACATATAATTACACCTTACATGTATACAAGTGAAAACCTTTAGACTACCAATACGAATGAACCATACCAATTTTTTGTTGTATAATAGTCAGCATGTTAGTATGTACTGATAGATAAGAGCTTTTCATTTTTGGTTTTTTTTCGGGTTCGGTCAGGCAGAAATGAACTGGATGGAGGGGCAAGCTAATCATATCATACGGCTTTCGATCGTGTCTACATCGCCGTCATCGTAGACGACGACGACAGAGTATTTATCTACTCCAAAGTTTTTTTCATGACTTTTAACTTCAGCTTGATTAAACACTCATTTTTAATGGTATTACTTGCTATGCTTACATTAATTATGTTTATATACCTACCTAGATAAATGTATATGTATGTATTATTTATATAAATAGTAAGTCCCGACAAAAAGGAGGGGAGGAGGAAAATCACAGGATATTTAATACAATACATATTATTTTTGTAGTTTTTTGTAGCGAGACATCTTCTATAGTATGTACATTATCTTATAGTTGTTATTTTTGTTGTTGCAGAGGTGGGGTCTAAATGATTTTCGTAAAAAATTATATTCACAAAGTAAATCTATGATGCCATTAGTAATAATTTCGGCTGTCTTCTGTACGCAAGAAGAGGTTAGGAAGATGATGTGAATAATATTAATGTAGACGGTGATGCTTGCTTTGATGATGTTTAACAGTATCGATTTGTAGATACCGGAACAGAATATAGAGCAACCTTACTTACATTTTTAACACTAAAGAATAATGTCGACTGTGGAATAAAACCATGCATAATATATAATGTATATTTAAATATACTGAATACAGCTGGCTACCTCTGGTAACTGGATCAATTCGTTTCAGCGCAATAGCTACTCAAGACAACCCTAGCGACTTATGCACGTGGCTACTTTTTTTAATAATATCACACATCTGCAAAGTGAAACCTTATCAAGGAGCGAACAAGTGGATCCTGAGAATTATTGAAGATACACTAATTAGCGGTATTTTCGGACAGTTGTTCCATCAACTGTGAACAAATCAACAACAATATATATATATGTATATAATTAAAGTTTCACTCAGAGGAACCTCTATCCGTTACTGAACAAATCCTCGGGTCTACTTCATCGTCCTCAAAACTAGATTTTTCTTTCCTTTTTCTTGTATTTTTGCAAAGCTAGGCTCTAATATTAGGTATTCATAGATTTTGGTCCGGAATTAACCACTGAATATACAGTTTAGTTTACTACACGTCTTGATGCTTTGATGGAACTGCATTAATGAAAGGTTCGCTCCACATTGTGCGCAGATCTCCCTAAATTAAGAAATATACAAAACATTTAATACTCAGCGACGAATTAATAAGCCCTCAGCAGAGCATAATTCTAAAAAGAAATAGTTTACGTTTAAATAAAAATTGTTATCAGTTTCATCACCTTTAAGTAGGCCATCGTTAAAAGTGGAAGCAGAGTGAACGGTACCAGGTATAATAGGGCTGGCTGAGCTGCTTTGAAAACTTCTGATGACACAGTAGCCGTCAAAAGTCCCAGGAAATATCCGATCAGAGAGCAATGAAAGTAGCTAGAAAGCAAATAATTATGCTTAAAGAATGTGTTCAGTTATAATTGATAGTAAATTGGCAAATTTTTTACGAAGTAACTTTTTGAAGTTACCTGATCCGGCTCAAATGATTTGGAGTGGGTATCCCAACCTCACCTAAATGAACCATTTGTGATTTTTTGTAAGCATCATAGCGGAGGACAAAACACAGCAGTAATCCCGGCATTACCTACAAGGATAAAGTAATCAACATCAAAACAAGCTTAGTGAGAACACCTTCACATATTTATCGTACCCTGTAATAACAGTCACTTTTTTCTGACTATCGTGAATTGCATCCATATTCCCAAAAACCTGAATTATAAACATGTGTGGTTTAACATGTAAAGGCACTTACAATGTCACCCAGTCCTAGCATTGAAAAATGTCCAGTAGTGTAGATACTTGGAAACACTAATTTTCCTGGAAGAGATAACTTTGGAGCTTCGCGAACCATACCTCCTAAATGAAGTTTCCGAGCAACCAATCCCATAGGATTTTCTGCCGGTCTGGTAGCGACCTGAAATTCGGAAAAGCCATCATGTGTTACATAGTGGACAAAATCGCATGCTGATCCCTAGGGTAATTTTGCATTAATTACACATTATACAAATCAAAGTAATCCTAGCAAGCTATCCCACGACAGAGTAACCCAATGTATCCAAATTCAAATGCTTATTGAACTTTTACGGCTTCTGACAGACAGTAACCAGATTCTGAAAAAAAGTAAGCTAAAATGTCTGGCCGGGTATGCAACAACACATTCATTAGGTACACTCTCCGAAGTCTTTTCGAACTTCAATCTTAAAATCAGCCTGTGTGCATATGTTATTTCAACTGTTACTCATCTCCACGAATAAATGAGCAAGAAATGAGTAGCAGCAGATGAGTAACAGATGCACAGGCTGATTTAACGATTGAACCTTGGAGAGTGTCTGCACGCCATAGGCTTCATACTTAATTTTCCAATTATTTCGAGTTAAGGATCTACCTGTTAGATAAAAAGCATAAATATCTACTTCCCAATCGCCAGAACTATGTACAGTACTTAATAAATGTATAGTTTACACTAGCCTAATTAAATCAATATGTTTCAACAAAATCACAAGCCAACCACATACAGAGTTGACCTACAACTGTAACATGAACTTACTTTCACCATGACGTTTGCGTTGAATAGGTATGATGAGAAGAATACCCAGAAAACGTCATAGATGAGGAGTCCCGTGAGAAGAAGCGTCGACACTTTGAGACTAGGCAGGCGGACAAATGCAATGAAAGCCACACAAAGGCCCATTCCCATCGCTGTGAACAAAAAAGTAAACCTCAGCACTACGTGACTTCATTGCGCAGCCATACCCACTTTGAATTTTTACGACAATTAACCTTACTCTGCTTAAGAGACAGAGAACCAGAGAACAAGATATTTTTTAGATACAGAGCAAGGGCGTACAGTATGAACTGTTCAATCATCTTTTGGAATTTCCTGTTTACAGCATGACTTTCTATGCTTTTCGAAATTATCTCGTTGTAATACCAACTCTGGCCTCATCAATACCACACAAAAGTTATCAGGGATTCTCTGAAATAATTGTTCTTTAGGGTAAAAGTTAGTAAAGTTTTTGTTAAATTATGTGGTTAGAGTACAATTCAAAAGTAAAGTAAACTCAAGCTCACCATCCATTAATAACCAATGGCCCGTTAAAACCCATACACAAACAATTGTTATCGACAATGAAAACGACATGAGCTCAGCCCCTGTAAATCGTCCACAGATTCCAAAGGATATCCTGGAATAATTATTAGTACATCTTATAACTCTGAACGAATAAATGAAAGTCTGTAAAATTTAACATTTCTGAATTCATAAAATCTCAATTTAAACCAAATATCTTACTTGTTTCCAGATGAACAGGGCCTTATTATATACTGACACATTGGAAGCAGCAAAAACGCAAGAGCGATTGTAGCTATAACTAAGTTTCGTACAGAAAAACAAATACAATAATGCAATTGGTATTAAATATCATATACTCGAAAAAGATAAATTTGTCTAAACCGATTTTTTTAAAAGTTACCAGCGGTGCAAATTGCAAAAAGCATCTGCATGGAATCAAAAAAGAAAAACATCACTAGGAGAGAGACGGAAGCTCCTAATGGTAAACATAGAGCTTGCATTGTGTCCAATGTTTGCACATCTGAAAAGACAAAACAAAAGTTGACATGAACATACCAGATTTTATCAGGTAGAGTTGGTGTTTCTATACTTAGATAGGTAAAGAATCACATATCCAGAATCAAAAACACAAGTGAATCAGGATTTTAAAGCGCTCTATCATTTTCTACTCTGTATTTTAAGTCAACTTGAATAAAGCTCATTTAGTAAGTAAATAAGAGATGTGTTGACAATGGTATTCGGATCATTTCAGAGGAAAGAGAGCGCATCGTATCACCACTCACTCACTCATGCAGAGATTCGACTGCGAAATAAATTTTTTTTTAGTCTGTATGCCATTTACACTCACTCCCTTCGTTATTATTTGAAATCCCCGTCAATTTAGCGAGTTCTTTTTCTTTTTCTCGCTCTCGAGCTTCTTGCTCCATATTTAGAGATCTGCAATTTTCATCAAAAGTATGACATTTTATTTTTGCTGATACCAGAAACACAGGACATTACTTACTCCACTCAATTATAGCCGTACACCTGAATCCTTTCACCTCAATTTACATTATTTTCACAGATTTGTACTTAGCGAATCTCAAAAACATCTATTGAAACTCAGTATCTATGAAAAAACTTATATTTAGAAGTGCAGCGATGCAAAATGAGATGAGATGAGATGAGATGACTTGGATGTACGGCTAATATCAATGTTACACACCACAGAAAAATCAACTCGTGATAATGGATAAATAAGAACTAAATTCTGTTTCATGTAATGGGATAACAATACCGGTAAACTGCTTCTTTTCTT
Source organism: Ptenothrix huangshanensis (assembly GCA_036851915.1). Classification (NCBI taxonomy): domain Eukaryota; kingdom Metazoa; phylum Arthropoda; class Collembola; order Symphypleona; family Dicyrtomidae; genus Ptenothrix; species Ptenothrix huangshanensis. Next base: position 119,010 of record JAAXYX010000006.1, on the reverse strand, counting down.
ACCTGAAACTTCCATAAACGATTAGTAGAATAGATATTAAAAATGTTGAAACGCGGGATGAGTCCATGATTGTATAGGCCCTGTAGGAGAAACGGCATATACATTATTATTATGTAAAGTAAAGAATTCAAAATTCGGTTAATTGATGATATTGAGTTACAATTAAAAAACATAGGACTGAAATAATAAAATGGAAGAAATTTATGTAGTCAAAATACCATTGGTAGTCCGTCGTGGCGCTCATTGTGATCGTCCGGTTAACGTGAGAATATTTGCAGGAAGAAACTTACAAAACTACATTCAATGTTGTTGATTTCAATGATTACTTGTTTGATCGATATATCCAGACGTAAAATTTCACACAAGTTCTTTAATATCCAAAACCGTTTGTCTGAGATTCGTTGCAAAACTCGAATTGATTCAAGTATTTAACCGCATTCGATAATCTGCAAGAATATAAATTATGCTGCTGTAAATTCTGGCTACCAATTAATCTACAGTCGACAATTTCTACTGAGCATTTAAAAATTAGGTGATAAATTTTACTTCTCAAAACAATTTATAGCATTAGGCCCTTGAATGCAGGTGCGAATAATACCAAATGCGAAGGAGATATATTTTCTAAAACTATTACGAATACCTTTAGTAGTACCAAGAAGTAGTAAAAGAAGATAAATTTTTGTTGAATGTCTCCAAGAACATTATTACTTTCCCTGGTCTAGCATAAACATTTTAATACAATTATCTTATTACATATTCTGAGAAATATAAATGACAACCAGCATTGTTTAGCTCCATTAACATTTTCAAATAAATGTAATCATGCACTAAGGTTGATAAATTGGTATCAGTGGTTGCCAATTCTTACTTGTCATTTATGTGAGCACATAAATAAACAAATAACATGTCGAGCACGAGAAATAACATGTGTTCTCCCTCACATCTCATTTCCATACATAATGATTACACGAGATATTAGGTATAACCTTCACAAAGTTTGTCTGCAGTGGAATAGCAAGTAAGTAGGTCCTTGCTAATATTGAAATGTCCTAGACGCTACTGTTTTTCATTGCAGTCTGTAGACTGCTTTTATCCTCAATACAGTTAGCAATTTTGATAAAAATATGATTTTGGTTTAAGAAAATCTTATTGAAAGCTTAAACCTGTATCTATAATTATCCTTCCTTCATGGCGAATTTTCCTTGTTCTGTGAGACGAGACATGAACTTATCTCTACTTTTTGACTAGACATTTAACTTCAGGCCTTAAAACGAATGATTCTTTTCAAATGTTGCAGGAAACTTGAGCCTTTGTTTCATTGTTTAATCATCCACATCGCAAATGATGTACGTACAACAAAATATATACGCCTAATTAGCTAAAACGTTCCTACAATATCTACAACGTGTAGGAACAAGCTGAATTTTAAAATCGTGACTAAAACTAAGCACTACACTCAATCCTAAAAAGAAAATTATTGTGTTTCGTCAAGTCATCTTTCCGACTGATACCTACTCGTTTTACACAAGGCAAAATTAATCTGTCGGCATGAAGTATACACTACAAAGAATGTGACTAATTTAGATTTCACGACACACTTAATCTGCAAACGAAAAAAATTATAATAATAAACATAATACGCCCTATCAACATAAATGTGTGCAGAGCTAATAATAGCAAAATTTTCAACTGCAAAACCGAAACTACTTTGCCCTATACTAAAAATGATTTCAAAATATAAAATCTTGAAAACATGAAACTGAGATTCAGGAAGACAGGTATAACAAGTACAAGCAGAATGCAAATGCAAATGGTTGTCATCTTAAAAGTGTCCCAGCTACGCTTACGCTTTGCAACAGCAATAATGATGAAAGAGAATTCAACGCATAAATCCCTTGTGATCCGTCAACTCCTAATTGCAATAACTGTAAGCAGGATGACATGCACTTGCTACTGGGTTCTATAAACTTGGCTCTAAATGACTTATATATAGTCAAATAAAAAAATACGGCTAATTGTTCAGTTTGAAAATCATAGTTCATTGACGGGAACCACTACACGGGGCCTATGGGTTTAAATGTACAAAGACAATTGTAGCAGACTAGTTAGGTAGTTATTGTTATGACTGAAGTTCAGACGTACAACAACAGTTTCACTGGTTATGTCAAAGACTTACTATTTATAATTACCTACACGGCTTTGTTTTGATACAAATAATTACTTAATGAACTTCATATCATCAATTAGGTATTAGTAGTAAACTATACAACTGGTAATATAACGCCTACACAATTCAACATGTAATTTCTAAGAGCATATTCAACTAATTCGTGTTTATCAGTTTAGTATGCGTATTAGATTAACGATGGCATTGGCCTTGCAAATGCTTGCGTCCATGGTCCCAACCTCCCAACCCCAACTCAAATAATTATTCCAAGCTAAAAATAAAATATTTGTATGCCGTATATTGCCTATTAGCTAGGCGTTGAATGAAGTTACAATTTTTCATAATTCCTTCGTAGTTTGAACTAAACGTCTTTGCAACTGCAGTCAGGGACCTATATAGATCTTGGAAAGCCAAAAATATATTACTGCTAGTAGGATGTATTTATGTAGATAACCTTAATTATTAGACACCGAAAAATTGTCCTGGATTTACCAGACAATGAGTTAATGAGCAATGGAAATCAAGGTTGAAGAATATATGAATACAAAAAACATATTTTACCTGTTGGGATGAGACAGTTGTAGACATTTATCAGTCGGCTTTACTTGTGCTTGTTGTGATTCTGGATTTGAGATGTATTTCTCTTACTTATTAATTATAATTTATGCATGTTAAGTATCTTTGTGTACATACCAAGAATACCCTCTTGGTATGACTGAAATATAGAACCACCGATATGTGTTAATTATTTTGGAAGCATGGGAATGCTGTCACCAGAGACGGGTGCGATGATCAGCGGATAGTTATTAATGCTTGAATTCAAGTGCCTTCAATTATTCACAATAAGTAGTTAGAGAGTCTTTAGTTTATATTCTGGAACGCATTAGAGCATAAAGACGATTAGACGATTATTGTTTCAACCTGTTGACCGAGTTTGTCACAACAAGCAACTTTTCAGCCTTCAATTTTAAAATGAATTACAGTTGTTCTTAGTTAAACTTGATTTGAACATCTAACTTTACATTTTTGAATTCCAGAAAAAATCTTACATTTAGGACTATTATACTGTATACTTAAATAAACACAAACAACCTTGACCACTGCTTGTTTATATGCAACATTGATGAATAATTACACTTAAGTAGCGTATGTCACTTTTATTAAAAACTATTGACGATATATTTAAAATTGAACACGGACAAACACTTTGTTCACCAGTTGAAATAGATTAAGTAGTAGATAAGTAGAACGTAGCTAAATACACAATATTACAGCCACAAATTAGTTCAAGTAAGTAAATCAGTTCGTCCGAAACCGTAATATACCTACATTTAAAATACGAATGTAAGCTTCTATCCGTTTACATTTATTGCAGCGAACCTGAAAAAACTTCAATTCAAAATCCACACATACTGAATTGGTAATTATTTTATTGAAATAAAATGCGTTGAGAGTCGACGATGATCGTATTAATCATCGTATTCGTGGCGATAATACTTAAAATAGGAATACGTTTTGTTTCTTGAATTATTTCTTAAGCTATATCTCCCAGACTAGTAACAGATCCATGATGACGATGACCGTAGGCGCAGAACGAATTATTTATTTTTGTCAAAGAATTTAGAAAGTTAGCATATTTGGATAGTATATATTGTATTTTCTTTCGTCGCACAAGAAAGTGCCAATCCACCAACAATCCACCTATTGCCGAATTCCAAATACGAGATGCAGACAACAGAGGAAAAATCTGCAAGTGCAATCTAGTCCTTCGGACCACTCTGGCTTTGATTTACTCAATTCTTCAATTTTTTGGTTAATTTTAAGTGTCTCACGAACCCATTACATGCAATGAGCTTCAATTTGATCGTTTCAATGTAATCGTTTGGTTGTTTGCCATCTGCCCCTGCCGACACTATCCCACTATCTCATGGTTGACGATGATTATCACTGTTAAACTTTAATGAAAACTAACGACGACAACAAATAGTCGTGCTCTGATAGTTCCCAAATCCTTCTTCGCCTCTCTCTCTTTCTCTCTCCCTGTCTACTACTTACAACTTACGCACCATGGCTCATAGTCAATTGAATTGAAAATAAGTCAATGTAATCTACGGGCTATGTAAATTGTTGATACAGATCCTATTTTATTTGTATTGTTGGGAAATTGGGCTGATTGTGATGAAGAGAGATAAGTGGTAGTCTGTCGGTAGTCTAGTAAGTATTTACAATGTAAGTAGGTAGTTTGATAGGGTTAAGTCTTTCGTTTCGAGACTTGAGAGACTTTACTTTCAGATTCGTTACAGTCAACACAGCAGTACAGTGTGCGAGCAGTACGGTTTTGTGGTATTATATTCGATGAATAATTTTCTTGAGAGAAATCATTGTCATTGAAGCGAGCAGTATGAGGATGAAGGAGACTGACGATGACGATGATGACTGACGGTAAAGGGTTAGGTCACGAGAACGGAACAGGGTGGCAGAGGAAAACAACACAAAAACAACAAGAGTCCCACAGTCACAGCAGAGAGATGAAGAAGACAATAAGACAGTAATAATTATTGGACAGTTTACACTGACTACAATCAGACACTGGTGATACTGATGAGTCCGACATAACAGTTAACTGTTCTACCAGCCACAGATAGGGACAGGGATAGGGAAACGACTCAAACTCAAACAGAAACGAAACCAGTATATGGGCAAAGAGATACCTATACTTTTTCTTCCTTCACTTCCAAACTACCAATTCCAACTTCCACAACCTAAGAACCAAAGAACCAAAACCAAACCAACATGCACAAGCATCCATTCAAATCCCTACAGCCTACACCATACCAGCCTACAATCTCCAATCTTCCATGTACCCACACTCCCTACCTTCCCTACACTTTTACGAGTCTCCCTAAAACTCACCAACTCACTTCTCTCGCACTCGATCCGTCTATGTCTGTCCCACCGATAGAACAACAACACTGTGGAAATTTCAGCCAAAATATAGCCACTGCACAACCTTTCGAGCACTACTTTTCCCTTAAACCATACTCACGAACAGCAGTCTATAATGGGAGCGTGAACTAGATCCACTTTCTTCCAAGCGTCCTCTTCACTTCCTTACCAACACCTTTTTTCCCCGCCTTCCTTTCTTCCCTCGCGATTTTAAAATGCAATTAATACGCTCTGCCATTCTCTCTCCTGTCTTGTCTCTCTCGCATCTCGCAATTCTTTCACTCCGCAACTATCTTCCTTCGAAATTCTGGAGGCCCTGGACCCCGGTCCTGTCCACGCCTGCAAATCAATCATGTCACGTTAAATAGCAACTCACAAAATTAAAGAGACACGAAGCAAGTGGAACGAAGAAGCCTTTAAACCTCCAAGTTTGGGTTTGTTTCCCTTTAATTTTGCGAGTTGGTATTTAATTTCACAAGTTTGATTTCCAGTTGTTCTGTCACTGTCACACCAATGAATTATTATTTTTGAATTATTGTCTTTCATTATTCTAGTTCTTTTTATCCCATGGTCTCAGTTTGAGAACGCATTTATTTGACTTTATCGTTTACGATTAGTAGGATTTTGGACCCGGTGGACCGATCCACAGTTGCATGTGCAGACCAGATTCATGGAATGGAATTCATGTGCGTAAATTATGTGTAGGTACGTATAAAAGTACAAGAACAATAGTTACTATCGTTTATTCAGATTCAGGTACAGGTGTATGTTTGAAGGATGTATTACACTGACGATAAGTTGTTAACTATCTTCCCTACTGGAAAATCATTTGTCATTAGATTTCGAGTTTTTTCGTAATCTGCTTTTATAATTTTTTATTTCACTGCGTTGACTGTTGACAGTTTGGCAGAAAAACAGCGCATATTTTTATGTATTTAGAATTGAATAATCTGTGAGTCTACGCCAGAGACTTGTTTTAATTATGATATAACTATGTTCTACTATGTACCAAGGTATGTTCACCAATACAGGATCAGCACTTTTTTGATTGTTTCTTTAACGAATATTGTAACAACTACTCGACTTATAAACATCGACACTTAAATACATCAGAACATTTAATTAATTAGTAATTTGTTGTGCCTATGAAAGACATGGAGGGCTTTGTGTTTATTATATTCTTTTTAAAGTTGCCGAAACGCACGTGTATTCATGTCTTATCATTACCCTGCTCTTTACAGTTTTATTGGTGCATCCTTGCTTCCTCATTTGTCTTACTAGATAATACATATCTAGGTCAAGTAAAAATCGTTTTACTTAATTCCTATCTTCTTAGTTCTTATAACTGACCACTTAGGTCTTACTTACATTAGGTATTTTTTTTTACCTGCCGTTGTAATGGGGGAATGGAGGAATTTCATTTGACGGATTTTTTCACAGAAAATCCCGTATTGTGCTAAGTTTTTGAAAACTCTCGATTGCTATAGTTTTAATTTGGTAGTAACTGCCAAAGTACGAACTTCCAGTACTGAATTAGAGGAAGCTAAATTCTAATATCAATTATTTTTGTTTTGTGTTGAATCATTGGATAGGAAGGAGAAACGGAACGTAGCAAACACTGGCTGCATTTATCTCTAATGGCTAAACGACAGTTGGTCATGGTAGCTGTTGGGACAGTTGCTGTTGCTGTTCCCGTAGCATGAATTCAAAAACTGTAATTTGAACACTAGCAATTATTCATCCAGCGTAATTGGATTAATTGATACTATAATTTTGCTAATAATTGTATAGTTGCTATTCCAATTAATTACTTCTAACTTCGTGCTCTTATATCTCTTTCTAGGCGTTGGAATACTTGAATATATGAAGGGGTAGCTGTATTTTGACTTGTAAAATTGGTTCTGACTATGTACTATGTGTTGGTGTGTCGTTCATGCGTATATATACATATATATCGAATTGATTTTTCAAAAAGGTCTTACATGGTTAGGTTTTTCGTTAACTAGGGCTACATTAAGGGAATTAGTGTAAACATGTATTATGTTGACTGAAAGGTTATGATGGTCACAATGACATGCAGGAATAGAAAGTAATTTGACAGACACTTCTTACAGGGTAAAATATCCGGTTTTTTATTTGGAAAAGTTTGAAATATGTATAAGTTCATAGCAAATTGTATTATAGTTGAATATTCGATTAAACTCTATTTGAAGACACGTACGATTACGATTAAAGACAATTAAAGTAATAATATAATGTATTTTAAGGTTCACTTGACTGAGTTGACTGAGTAGTGCTGAGCATTTTGGGTTACTTAAAATATGAAAGGTGAAGAGAAAGAACCCGTAGTGTCTTCAAAAATCTAATATGGTGGTTAGAGTAAAAGATGTACCTATTTCTAGTTACCTACGACTACATAAAATTCTCGTCAAGGTTTATAAAAGCTACAAGTTTAGGTAAAAAGTTCCGAGACTCATAGTGAGACTCATTGAATCAATGATTTGGCATATGTGTCTCAAAATGTTTAATTAGATAGTTAAGTTTGCAAATACACTTCCATAAAGGCATGATGCCCTTGAAAGGTGTCTCAAAATGTGCAACTGTCTTATCAATTAGAGTGTGCACTTTAATAGTAATCAATTAATCAATTCAGTAAAATGTTGAAGTGGTCTAGGTCACATTTTTAGAATCTCTTACATTTAAAACGATTCTGGTCTGTGCAGCTTATTTTTTCTAGTCTATTATCTATATAATTGGCAGACCAGTAGTCAATCAATTATATCAACATCTAGATGTTTTCTGAAGCTACAAGTTCATAGTTAAGGTAAAAAGTAACGTTTTTGGTACTGGTTGTACACCACGAAGGAGATCAAGCGTAATATATTGACGTGTGCAGTTAATTTCAGTTATTAGAATTACTTATACAATATTAATTATATGTTTGTAATGAATACGAGGTTCAACATCAAGATGGAGTTGGAGACAACTGTCAAATATGTATGTATGTGGTTAGAGATACAAAAAGGGTCATCTGAAGTCTAAACATCTTAGAGAGGAATGATATGCATAAAATATATCTGGAGTTTAGTACTCCAGAAGTGGAATAGTTGTTAAGATTCACTTGGTTTTTGTGGTTATCGCGTATGAGTATTGCATGCCCTCAGTAATTAAAGGGTATCGTCATTTATGACTCGACAGGACTTCCTTTACCACTTTTTTCTGCGTGAGTGGGTGTGAGTATTCCTTTTCTCTTCTCGATTCGCTCACGATAGGCAGGACAGAATCTAGTGACATTTTCCTATGATTATTACGGAAGAATAATAATTGGGTTTTACATGTGGCTGAATTCGTTCTAAAGTGAGAAATGTAATGATTACGACTACAAGTTTCTGGCTTACCTGTCCAAGTAAAAATCGTACGAGCTGGGGGCCGAGTGAGACCGACCATTGATGTGAAGTGGGCTTTTACAGACGCTGCTGTTTCTCTTGAATGGATGTTGAAATGAATGATTTTTCAGCATCGTTTTCACCAGGATGATTGTATCTAGTTTCGGGATCGTACGAACACAATTTATGATGTCTTCGTCAGTTACTTCCACGTAATTCAAACAATGTTCCTCTTCGGAAGGAAGAGGCAATTCTCCGTTCTGCGTTACCCAGTCATGAACCTATACAGAAACGTCGGATATTTTAGTTATCTGCAGATCTGATTACTAAGTGGGCGTACAAATGGCAAGTAGATAAAAATCATGTTATACAGTTTTGTAATCGATGTTATCCTGTATATAATTAAATGTAATTATAGAGAAGATATGTAAAAGCATTTGAACGAAATCGGTAAACGTGCTTTAATTTCTGGAAGGCTAATTCTGTATTGCGGATCTTTCGTTAGCATCTTGTATACGAGGTCTTTCAGCGAGTTTGATATCACGGGTTTCTCTGGAAACACAAGTTTGTCACGCTGAATTTTATTGTAGAGGGTCATGATATTACTATCATGAAATGGCACGATTCCAAAGACAAGCGAGTACAATGTAACACCCAATTGCCAAATATCCGCTGCTTTCCCACTGTAGCTTCCTTTAGGTGTGGCAAGAGCCTCTGTAAGTGTAACCGAATCTTTTATTTAGCACCGGGGTGTTGTATAATTATAGCTTTCCGCTTATGACTGCACATTAAGTCCTACAGCCCAGGGAAAGTTAAATAGACCAGTTGTGTTATTCTATCTCACCTGGTGCAATAAAGGCTGGAGTTCCTGACGTACTGGTAAGAAGCGCATCATCCTTTCCATTAAATTCGTTACAGACTCCGAAATCGGCAATTTTTATATGGTCGTCATCGCTCACGAGTAAATTCGATGGTTTTATATCTCGGTGTATAATTTTTTGGTAATGGAGATATTCGATCCCCAACACGACGTCACAAAAATACTTCCATGCTTTCTCCTCCGACAAAGGATTGCTTGTTGGCACCTCAAGAATTTCACCTCTCTCCAAAAGCTCAAATACTGTATGACAGAGAACAAAGTACAAAACATAATGAATACGAAATTGGCCAAGGTACTGAAGTACTGCGACGAGAGCACTACAGACTTTTAAATTAGCTTGACAGCAGGGCATTATTATAATCAGCAATATCATTACCAAGGTACAAGTTGTCTTCAGCGGGATCATCTAAAACTTCAATGAGCTTGACAACGTTTGGATGATCCAGCTTCTTGAGAATGGCAACCTCTCTATAGACTCTCGTAAGTGGATTTTCAACAGCATTCTTTCCACTTGTTCTTCTGGACGGAGCCATCCGCCCAAAGACACCAGCTTTCTGGAGTAATTTCCTCTTTGAAAGAATTTTCATTGCCTACAAGTACCAGCAGAGTTCAAATTGAATTAATGTATGTAACTTCAAACGAAATCATACGACTTGTACATTTTCCGTCCCTCATCACCATCAAAACTTATTTCCGCTAGTGCGGTAATTGTAAGAAGAAAGAGGAAATGATATTGAGATTCTAATTTTACAGGTAATTGCCAACATTACTGACTTACGTAATTTTTATCGTCTTCTTCGCTATATGCTAATTTAACAATTCCATAAGAACCTTGACCGATAGGCTCTTTTAAGCGGTACTGATTTAGTTGAACGTCATCTCCAACTTTTTCAATGCTCACCCTCTGGGACTCTTTCAGCTTCCGCCTGCGGGCTAAATAGGGTGACGCACCTGGAGATGTAAACGGTGAAAAAGGGAAATTTGGATAAATTGGTCTCGTTCTCTCTAATTTCAAAGGAGGTCTGTCAACTACGATGGGCTGAGTTTTTGAAGAGGCTCCACTTCCTCCGTTGTATCCACCTTCTGCTCCAGTAATAACAGACGTGGACAGTACGGGAGAGTCTTGAAGACCTAAACTATTTCTAGAGTCTGATCTGTACGAAAGGAATCTTGGAGGACTGACATGGTCCTTGATGTCACTGCTGACCAGACTGGGCATTTGTGACTCCATGACGGGCGGAAGTGGTGGGCTGTCAGTTGACCTAAACCGACTATGGAGAAGAGGAGCATGAGCATCCAGTTTCCGTACTTCCTCCGGCTCACTGTGCGTTTCCGTTAGATTTAGTTTTTTCGCGTTCTCGACAAGAGAGGCAATTAACATATTTGAATCTGTACCAGCTGTAGACTGCGGATTTACAAGTGGTTCTTGGAATTCTTCATCTTCACTACGGCCTGAGGGGACAGTTCTGGAAATCTTGTCCTCACTCGCCGCTTTAAACCTTGAAATATTTTATCCACACCCAAATGACAATCAAACCTTACTGTTTCCACCACTACAGTGATGTGCATGCGGATACTTAACACATGTTGAATCATTCCCATGACCAATAAGTACGACAATAATTTAACTAATGTGAGCAATCTGCTTTTCCTAATTTGTCTACTTTCTGCACAAAGCAACAGTTCTCCCCGCGTAGCATGCATAGAATACACGAGCATTACGAATTACGCTTAAGTCAGTTAGTATAGGTAAGTAAATTAGTAAAAATGTGCAAAACTTAAGCTGCTTACCCACTTACAACTAAGCTACTGCAGCCATAGCTGACTACTTACACAGATAGTAAATGTACTAAAATGAGGAAGAGTGTTACCTGAGACGCTTGGCGAATGCCTGCATCTCGTCAGCCCTACTGATTTGAATCGACTAGCCTCTGCAAATTAAAGACAAACTCTACATGCATAAAAATAGAATGAGGAAAGCTATTATGGTTGACTAGAATAATTTACAAAATGATTTATGCAAAGTACCAAGGTTAAGAAAGAAGGTAATAAATTTTTGTTGCATGAACAAATTGCACATTCGCACCGTTAATATCCAATTTGAAAACGTGTACCACCAGTTGCTGGCTATCTGCAGACAACTGACAACTGATAAAAATGGAAAGCTATTTATGTTTTGTATTCTACAAATATTTTACCAATTTTATTTGAATAATAGAAGGAAACTCCATGCTAAGCTAAGCAGAGTTGTTAGTATTTGACAAGTGTTTTTGTGTTATTTTACAAAACCACAATCCAAAGTAGTAAATTTAAACTAATCACGTAATAAAGGTGGAAAAACAGAGTTTAAAAGTTTTGAGCTATAGGATAACTTGCGATTTAAAATCAGACTAGCAAGTACTCAATGCTGACCTGGTTGCCAAAAAATGCAAATGCGAGGCTGTGGAAGAGTAAGTGTTAGTGTTAGTCGTCACTTATTCAAACTCTCAACATTGCTCTTGACATATTGTGTTATAACAAATGGTGCTTACGAAATAATTTATATAAGCAGTTGAATATTGCATGTGGCATTATCTCTAGTACTAGTTCTAGTGCGCTCTCGAACTTACCTCCATGAAGTATTGCTGAGCGGTACGACTTAATGATGCGACGTTAGAATGTTTCCAGTACAAAAAACTAGGTATGTGCTTTATAATATCATCTTGGGTTTTTCTCTCTCATTCCTGACTTCTCACAACGATTACGAAATACGAGTGCATCAGTAGATCAGCAAAAATACCAACTTCTTTCAAAACTCCCAGTGTCAGTTTCACCTTTTTTCTTTTTTGTGCGTACTTTTGTTGCTAATTTGTTGCGAGTCGACGTCGAAACTTTGTCGTATTTTATATAAGCATGAACTAGGGAATCGTAATCACAGCGAAATAACAACTAGAATAAGATTATCAATTTTGTAATCACAATTCACTTCGTCCTACCTTGCCTCGAGGAACGAACTCAATTATGAATTTGTTTATCTTGACAAAGTATCAGCAGCACCAGAACAAGCATAGCACCAGTGCCTCAGATACATGTTGATTATCTTTGTGCAGTTGGAGATTGGCGATTGGCAGTTGCGGATTAGAGATCCAGATCAATCACTTATTCTAAGATTCCTACTAAATTACTTTTTCGTGATTTATTTTTTTCTCTCTACACTCTATTTACCAATTGCTAATGCACCCAAGATCCAATCCTCGATGATTCTGACTGACACACAAATGTTATTTTTCGTAAGGGACGAAATAGACTTCTACTTTTATTGCAAAATTTTCAGGTAGTTACGAGTAATCGCATGAAGACACAAATCACTGTTATTCTTACGTTATCTTACGATACGGATTCTCGCAAAAAATCGAAAGTTGACTTACTGTCATGAATATTCATATCTGTCAATAAAACTATCCTTGTCATTACATGACGAAAACCTTGAGTGGCTCGAAGACTGTTGTGTGTATTCTCACCTACCTATGCTGCACGATGGTAAATGACTGTCGGTGTTAACTGCATCTTTCCTTCTATGCAGCAGTTAATGGCAAAATACAGAGATAAAAAGGAAAAGGTAAACTGTGTGTTTGTAGAGCTAATTGTACCGAAGGTGACGGCTGACTGTAAAAGTAGGAAGGATGAAGGAACAACGGATAGTTCCTGTCTGTCTGTTTCTGTTCCTGTATTCCAGACTGGAAGTGGAACTGTGAGTGTGTTCGTCCAACTGGTCCTGACTCGGGGAAGAGACTGGAGAAGATTGATAACAATCAGGCAAGTGAAGGAGAACTATGGCACCCTTAACTATGTTGCTATTATCATATCGTAATAAGTAATAAGGGAAATCCTCTCACTTGGATATTAATTTTTCATTGAGTCGTCAGCGAAAATGAGAATAAAACTTAGCGACCCTATGTCGTCGTCGTTTACCCAAACCTAAAGAGATGGTCACATGTAGTTATGCACACCATGCAGTAAGACGACGGAGCCATGCAATAGCATGGAATGCACAAAGAGGCCATGGTCAACAGTCCCCACAGCGCGCAGGAACGACGAGCTACTAAAAAACTTTGAAACGTCCCAACATCATCACAAGCACTACCAGCCAGCACTACCAGCACTACTATTATACCCACTCTACACAGACAGACAGCCACACACACCATCCGTGTATCTACAATCTACACCATTTGCCATCATATTACTTTCAATATCAACTAATAATATGTATCTATACTTTAGCCTCAGTTCCTCTTTCATTCGCAATGGCAATTCCCTAGCCTTCAGAAGACATTAAGCTTACTCTTTTACTCGCAACTCGCTCCAACTTGCAACTCCAACCAACCCAACCATACGGCAAATACGGCTTACAATAATATATTTTTTTCTCTACAGATACACACGATTGCACAATACCAAAATTAAGGTATGGGATCTACGGCTAGATCTCTACAGATATAGCCTGGGCATGCATACTTGTATGTAATCGTGGGTTCGTAAAGTTCGTAGTAAGTAAAAAGTTGTAGCCATAGATTGCCTATTCAGTCGGCTGAGTGGGAAGGAGAAGGCAATTTACTAAGGATCATGGCATGGCAATAGCTGTGCAGATACGTATAAAAATTGAAAGGCTTATTTACTCGCGTTCGCAAGGTAACTTGACTGATCACACTATAGTGCGATCGGTTAAGTTACCTTGACGCCTTCATGAGGAGTTACATTTCCCTATTGCAGGCTACACAGCACTCAATTCAAAAGTGTACATTTGGGTGGTTGGCAAGGAGATTTTTACTTTTACTCTCTCAGGATGATCGGTCTGGCTACATCTTCTCTCTCACTTCTCCCACTCCGCTCTAACTCTCTCCTATCCTTCTTTATAATTCAAAGTTGAGAAGTGCTGCAATATTCTGGATATACGTCGAGGCAATAGAGCTGGATGGCAAGATATCCGGGCTTTAGACCTCCAAGTAATGATCAAGTCAGTGTAGCCAAAGGCAATTGATAGAAGGAAAACTGATAATCTTCATCTTTTACAACTTGTACTACATACCTACATCGCTCTACTTGAAGACCCAGACTGAGTAGCTCTACCTGGACTCAAATGAAATAAAAGGGTCGAAAGCTTTTACCTTACTCTGTGGACTGAAATGAACAACAGTCTCTCTTACTCTTTCTCTCTCTCTAGTCTCCCGTACGTATGTATGGACGTCACCGTGTGTTTGCATGTACCCAAGGCCTAGGGACCATTTATGTACTTAATACTACGACGTCGTTACCAAGTTACGACTTACAACCATATAAACTCACACGAGACTGGATAAGTCAGAAAACCCCGGCAAAAGGTTTTCGGCTTTATTCAGTAGCCTAATATTTTTTATGTTCATGGTTGATATGAAAAGGGGAAAAACTGAGAGAAGTTAAAGCTCTATGCACATATTTTTAAGACATTTCAGTTTTTATGCATTGCGAATACTAGTACTTGTGCCGGTAAAAGAAAAGGTGTATATAATTATACTACACTATACCCGGATTTTCAGGTATAGCTGTATTTATTATTCAAGATATTTCATGGTATTTGTACGTATCTGTAGTCTTCAGTCTAACACTCTGTCGGGAGGAACATGGCAATCTTTAAAAGGAATCGTAGGAAGAAATAAATGAAAATTTCATGTTTGCATTACACTTTTTCCTCCTTCTTCCTTCCATGCAAATATATGTAGGTAAATGCACTGCATATGTAGATACGTGACTTTACATCAACTTATAACTTGACTTTGACTTACAGTCTTATTCATATTTTATTTTCATATCGTGTTTTCCACTCAACAATCCTCGACCCGGTCCAGGATTCAGAATCAGTCAGCCATTCTTACGTTGAGCATAAGCATAAAGTTGTTGTATTCTCACATCAGTATAACATAGTATGTGGAATAATGGATATACGACAGAAGGTATGATTGTACGGTGAGAGCGACTGAGACTTGCTACAAGGAGAGTGCATACTCACGTGAACACAAAACGGAGCAGATAATATTACACATATATCCACGACTCCATAGAAAAAGAAAGGGGAAACTTCGGGAACCTAACAAGTTGCAAATTCTGAATTGATGGAAAATAAAAAAAAAATATTGTATGCTAGGGTGTATGAGTAGAATGAGAATATGTACGGAATAGTACCTCTGTGCATGTCATATTCACACAGAGCAGAGGTAATAGATCCAAAATTCTTTTGTAACTTCCATGTGAAAAGCTATGAAATAAGTGAGTTTTCTGCTATCACTATCTCGAACGTGTACGCCTCTGCTCCTCGTACATATGCAAACAATTCCTGGAAGTACCTACCTAGCAGCCGTCAACCATAAACCAACCAAACTATGTACCTATCTACCAAGTTGATTTTGTGGTGAATAAAGTTTATACAAAATAAAGTTAGCTTTGCTTTAATTTTCCTGACATTGGTTGAAACTTCTGGGTAGAAAATGTTATAATACTCTCCATCACTCCCATTACTATATACGCCTGCCTCTGCCACCACTGCCGCTTCCATTACCACTGTCTTGCTACTCTGTCAATCCGCACGATAATATACTCACAGCTATGACCAACAAGAACAAGGTACTAAGTATGATGTGGGTGTCAAAGGTACATACGGGAACTATGCATAGCTACGTTATGTCTATCGGTTTATACAAGTCCCAAGGTGGTAGTGATGTGTTACTGTTACTCTCTCTCTCTCTCTCTCTCTCTCGTTTGTGTGGATGATACGGGAAAATATGAAAACAGTTTTCGACCGACGATTTCAATGGTGGAGTCGAAGTGACTATGACCC
The DNA here is from genome assembly GCA_036851915.1 of Ptenothrix huangshanensis. Taxonomy (NCBI): domain Eukaryota; kingdom Metazoa; phylum Arthropoda; class Collembola; order Symphypleona; family Dicyrtomidae; genus Ptenothrix; species Ptenothrix huangshanensis. The sequence goes on along the minus strand of JAAXYX010000006.1, from coordinate 102,781 downwards.
GTGACGAGTTACCTCCTACCAACCACTACCATGACACTAGACTAGCATATTTGACAGCCACAGCCAGCACCCACGGTGTATTCCAGTGTCATGCTTCGAGCTCTATGGCTTCGGAGATGGCATTACGTCACATCCCCAAACTTACCATATCGTTATTATTTTTTATCAAAACTATCAGCTATTGAATTCCTGAGTGTGGAAGTAGAAGCAGTGTAACCGTATTAAGCATTAACCACATCAACTTGACGTTGCAATAAAATCCTTTCACTCACTTTCTCCATTCTAGGACTCTCAACGCACACATTCATACACACACTCATACTCACTCACGTTTCCCTCGCAAACACAACCTGTTTGCACGTATTTTATTATTCTTCCATTTTCCAGCTTCTAGTCCTAGCGCAGACGACTGACGACTAGGAATCCTTCGTCGACTGCCGACCAACTACACTGGTCCTGGTCGTATTATCTTTCCTTTTTCCTCTTTTATATTCACACACGTCTATAACTTCCTATGTAGTTCATGACGTTCTACGATCACAATAAAGTCAGCTTGAGACCAGGACAGCCCTCCTTCCCAATGCCAATGTACTATGTAAGTATGCAGATTCAAAAATACACTTGGAATACCGACGTACCTATCTTTATAACAGAAGTAGCTACTTGCATATCATACTGGATATAGGAATTGGAATGTGAACCGTATGTACGAACCCGTTTCCCATAGAATCATACTCTTTCAGCTCTATTTCATTGTATTTGGTTAGGCTCACGATTAATATTCCTTGGCGTTCATAATTCTGAAAGAAAAATTTCCACTTTTTCCCCCGTTTTTTCGACATTCTCTATGAAATATGTTTTTAATCAAACTTGTTTGGAATGGAACTGGATTTGAAACATGAAAGTTTTTGACTCACTTTTCTCCTAGGTCGTAAAAGATTTTTTTCCACTCTTCCCATTTTGCTCGCATAAATGTTCATAGCAGTTAGAATATCGAGTTTCATTTATCTCTACCATCTCTTACAAACTGTGTATATGCATATTATATACGACATTGTGATTTGGACTGCTCGAACAGCATGTCCTACTTTCTTTCCTTTGTTGTTTGTTATTAGCAGGACAAGTAGCAATATATTTGTTGTTGTTGTTTTAGATTGCTTTGTCTAATGTTAACTTTTATCCTTTGAGTCTCGGTCGACTTTGACAAGTATGTCTGTCTTTGATGGTCTACGTAATTCAAGACGATATTAGTCTCCTATTTAGCGAAAATTCTCACCCCATGGTATATGTGCTCAGGTATTTGTTGTAAAGTTACCTTCCTTGAATAATGTATTGCGTCAAGGGAAGCAGCTTAAGCAGCATCAAGAATTTCAATGTGGAAGTTAAAGTTTAATGTTAAAGTCATTGTGGCGTACGCTGAGAGAGCTGTTGTTGTGTTTTTTTTATATATTAGCAAATTGCAGTTGTTCTATTGTCTGGTATCCGGCTACAGAGTACAGGGGGCATTCCATACTTTGTACTTATGAGCCTAGATATTATGTACGCCATAGAAATATATGTACTGTTATAAGTAACATGAGTGTATCTATAATATGCAATTACCTCATATAATTTTTCCACACGCATATTATACAGTTGACTGTATTTGATGATTGTGTACTTACTAGTTGGTGCTGGTCGAGTGTCAGTTTAGCTTCTGGTTTGAATACTATTAGAAACTAAAGTGCAAATGTTGGTTGCTGTTGAAATTTGGCTTTGGTATTCTAATTATATTGTTGACTGTTACACTTCACTACGAGTGGATGTGGAAATGATAATTTGTTGGATTATTACTATGAAGGGGCTTGGATATAATTGGGGAACGCGTGTAAATTTGTTGTATCCATTAGAGTTATTGCAGTTTTAATGTTGAGAGTGTGTTTTTAAGTAGAACCTCCCGAAAGTCAACTGTGAGAATTAAACTTGACACTTTTAGGTTGTTAGTACTTGATTGTAGAAGGGAATTCTTATGGGATCATCATACATATTTAGCCTGAGTCTGAGGCACTCACATCAGTCCATTCTACTTGAAAATAAATATAAACTATGGCGAATGTTAAACGTACATGCGACCCTCATGTATGTACATGTCCACGAAGGAATTCTGGCTCTTGCTTGCTTCGTAGTGTAAGATCACTTCACCGTGCGGTTTGCATGCGGGGTATCTATTTATTTATTTAATAAGTTTTACCTGTACTCTATTCGTGATACAGATGGGTCTTCGTGGCATTTCTCCTGCATCCCGTTCCATGCTAAAGATTTCCCCATGTTGTGGTGAAGGTAATGGTGGCACACGAGATAATATTGTGCCTAACTCTCTCTATGTGTATGTGTAAGTAGCTGGATTGTGAAGGGGACCGAGATGGATACGGAGATGGAGAATGCCTAGGCTTTTACAGTAGGACGTGCACAGTGCAAGTGTACCTATATACGTGCACATCAACTGGAATTGCGTTTATTATTTCCACTTGTCTCATTCGTTCTTCTCACTCTTTCCAAAGTAGTTGTAGCAAAAGTTTGTCATTCCAGTTCCAACCCAGACTCTCTTCTACGTCTAACCCCACATCAAACTTTCAATTATATTATCGCACAAAGACTTCGGTATTCACGACGAAACTTGCATGCCAGTCCCACATAACAGGTACCTTGAGTACAATCAATGAAACTTTATTGTCTTCTGAATAGTCCTTTTAAATCTAGTTTATTTTAGTGAATTGCCCAATTGCAGATTGAGAGTATTGGTAATGTCGTCAAGTTAACTTAATGAGCTGGTGAAAATTATACCCGATTACAATAATTTTTACATTGAAATTGCAAAGTTACAAACTGTGAATGGTAAGGGAGAGTAGCGGCCAGACCAGACAAGATAAGTCCAGACCAATTCCAGAGTGGAGAGCTTTACAGTTATGTCAAATATCCTAAAGTTTTCAAAGGAAACTGCCTCGTCGCACTCGCGAGGCAGGAATAGAATATTCGCTCTGCATACGGCGAGTACAGTGTGCCGTGGCCGTATGTAATTATAGGTAGGTAGCTATTTGGTAATGGTGACATGACAGTGACCATGAATAATATTTGTAAGTAATGTTTTAATAAGGTTTTTTGCTAGTCAAATATCTTTCCATAGTCATTACCTTAATTCTACTTGGAACTCATTGGTTGGGAAATTTTCTGCAGCACCAGTGGTATTTAAAACTGGTGTGTAGTTCGAAATGAGCATGACACACGAAGGGAATAACGCAGAGCCTACAGCATTTACGGACACAAGTACAGTGTCAGAGTACAGTACAGAGGATACCTACTAGAGGAAGTCACCATGGGATGTGAATATGCGTATGAAAATGGAAATGGATATTATTCATAGTCAAAATCAAACGTGACGTTTTGCTACACGTAATTTAAATAATAATGCCACAATAGGAGTTGTTGCTGCTGTGGTGCTATAAAGCCTCTGAGAAAATCTAAACGCTGATGCTGACGTTGATGCTTTAGCTGACGGTATGATGAGAAGACGGAAGGCAGTACTTGATTGCTTCAACAAAACAATATGTATCCATAACAGGAAAGGAACAAAAATGAAAAAATCATGAAAATCTCTAATATATTATTATTATTGTGTTTAACATTCCTACTTAATGACTGTTCACAGAGGAAAAAAATGTGAAGACCCAAAAAAATTAAATGCTTCCTATAAAACCAAAACCAACCATCAACTCTCTTATTATTAGTCCGATCCATCGTAATGAGCATGGATGGGTGTGCATAGACCTGATATTATTACCCATGCATGTACACTGACGACCACGACTCCTTATCTCGTTACATCCCTACGTAAGTAAAACACGAGAATTTGAATTCAAGCTTCTAATAGTCATGTGTGATTATCCGTGTATCATATCAACACCGTAAATTTAACGATATACATGGGTATGTAAGGTAGAATGTCAACCGTATGTATGTATATTGCCAGGCACGTTTCAGAATCCGCTCTTCCTACGATTTCTTTCTTTGTACTGTTCCTTTTAAGAGGTGTCATAAAAAACGAGCAGTCGTAAGCTCTTACACTTTTACTCAAAGTATATATCTAAGGGAAAAAACAACAGTATTATTTGACCAGTGTTTCTCTTGTCCGATCGTATTTGATTTGGTTTGACTTAGTTTGGTAGTCGAGTTCAGAATTTGGTATGGATTGAGCAAACGAGCAACAATTTTAACATTCCTCATATCTTTGTGACTTGGTATTTTTCCCAGTATTAATTTGCCTGTAGAAGACTATTACGATCCTTGTCTACCTTTTGTCTTGCATAAATTGGTATTGTAGCCGTCATTACATGTTTACGTATACGTATTAAAGCAACGAGCGGAATTCCAAATTACTCTGCTACACTTTAGTACAACTATGGTATATGAGGGTAAATAAACCCTTTCTTGATCTAGAGTAGCATCTATTAGAATAATAGGCTTATGCGTATACCTAATAGACAAATAGAAATCTGAGTGTACGGACGACGAATATTGTACGGATATTACGTTTATTATTTGCCGTGTCATGGAGTACAGTGGTGAGCTTTGGTTTTAATATGTACCTAGTATACACATGGTTGATTCTCCTAGATCTTGTTTAGCTGCTAAAGAGAAGCAGAGTAATCAAATCATAATCAAGTGACACTTCTTCTGACCTTGTGAGCAAACGAGGGTATCTTTTTGCAATTTTGATGAATTTAATACTCAATCAATATCGATATAAAACTTGTCATCAAATAGAAAGTAGCATCATATATACAAGCTCATGTGAATCCACAAGGAAAACGAGCAACCATCAGTTACCAATCCAGTCTCCAGGTCCAACTGCTATGCATGTACCGTATTGGCTCAATTAAGTGCCTGGTCATAAGTAAACGCCGGGGGGAAGCTAAAAGTTGAACCACTGGGGTTCTAAATGTCATTAAAAGCATGCAAAAATCAAATCAGCGCCGGGTCATAAATAAACTCCGGATGTCCACAAAGAGCCGTTCTAAGGAGCCCATACAAATATTTAATAAGCACCGGGACGATAATTCGAGCCAATACGGTATGCGCTTCGAATCGACCAGATCAGCTTTGGACATTAACATATCAATTGATTCTATAATATGATAATCCTTATTTTATCTGCTCTTATTTCCTCTGTGGTTTATCTTGGTGTTTGTCTTGAGATAATTTACTTATTTACATCCAACCTAATCAGTTCACGGTCTGATTCGCATTGTGTTGTATAATCCAATCATAAAGTAACACAAAGCAAGCATTGAACAATAAAAAAGGCTTGTGTGCCTTTATATAATAATTAGAAATTACAAGTGCGTGAATGTACTGTAGCTCTTCCGCTTGTGGTCAGTAGCAGTAGGGAGAGTACTGTATGCAGTCTGATTTCGTATCAGTAATCGCTCTTCAGCTGTCTGCTATCTAATACAAACTATCAAGTCTCTCTCTCATTCTTTGACTTACATTATTACCACATGGTGGAAGTCTTATTCACCACACTGCTCAGTGTTCACATCGCTACACTTCTTGGACTGCCGTATACACAACCTCAACTTCGTTGAAGGTCGTTGATAATATTTTAATTTGAACTGCTCAAGTCTCACTCCAGTTACGACGATTAGGATAAGATTAATATCTACGGTGGGTAGAAGACTGGTGTGTAGATGGTGAATTGAGGCGACGACGATCAACTGTTTTCCTTATGTGGTCGAATGTTGACAGTCTATATTGTCAACATTCTTACCAGGGTAATTACCTATGCATAGACACGTCTTCCTTATAGCTTGTCCCTTATCCTTTAGCTTTATAGCTTACTAACTTAATATTTTTGTAACATTTAGTAAGTAAATTGACGTTGAGCAGGGAGATTGAGGAACTATTATTGCAAGTGGCTGAAAATATTTAGCAGCGCTTTGAACTCAGTAGCAAGGTACATTACTGTTGTTTTTTCTTTCATGGCCCCACTTTGAATTTGAATAGTTTAGCCTTTGTTTGACATTTCACAGCATTCCAAAATGGTATCCGTCATGACACACTAACGAAACGGTTAAGCGGAGGCCAGAAAGAAAATATAGTTTCCCATGTAAATCGGTATTGTGCTGGTGAGTGTTTTGAATTTACAACGTATATTATCAATCAAGCTGTAAGTTTAAAGAAATGTAAGGGCAAAGTTATTCATATAAACATAGACATAGAAAAAGACCCACCAGCTATCCACAGCAAGCAGGCTATAAGCATAATAATAATATTATCTTGTACTGTTCGCACCGTACCGTACTGTAATAGTGTAATGTAGGAATGTACGTACGGGACCGTACTGTACTTGTTCGTTCGTATGGGAGACGGTGGTAATTTATAGTGATTACTTGAAGTCATGCTATCTCTGGGATACACTGGCATACGTATCTGCATGGGTTGGTGTGTGTGTAGCTTGTATTCGCATTAAGCCGTAAAAGTAGTCGTAATACTGTAATGGCAATAAATGTGCTCTACTATAAATAATAAGCGCAAGACACCACACTCCCTCCAAGTTTTACACACGTCGTTTATAGCAAGTATAAAATAAGTCTCATTATCACAAACAAACGGAAGTTGATCAGCATTATATTCTATATCAGCTTTTCTCTGTCTCTCTCTCCGTGCCCCACTGTCTGTCTCTACGTATCAATCTATATGTAAATGTAAATAGCAATGCAATCATGCTACAGTCCATGTCGTGTCCTCCTCTTATTTTCCGTTCCATTCCATTCCAAACTAAACACTGGCAAAAGAAATACCAAATACAAACGACAACGACACCGTCATAAAAAATCGAAGGTTCAACCAAGTCCAGTGTTTGATACTTGTGTGTTTACCGTACATATTGCATGATGATATTTATAAGTGGACTTAATTCCGTATAATGTATCCACATCCACACACACACACACACACACTTCCTTTCCTACATTAATTGAACTTTGGGAAAGCTCAGGCTAAGACTGAAGATAAGAAGAGTGTATTAGCTAACTAGTGACTAAAGCTTATAAAGAATTTAAAATGCATCATGCCACACTGTGCCTATTATCAGTCTCCCAATTACTCACTCGGTAATTTTCATTTCAAACTGGCTGGCGATGACGATGGAAATTGAAATCCTATAATTATGGGGAGCACACATTACTGGTCTGTGAATAAGAGTTTATGAAATTTTATAGCGGTAGCTATGATAATGGGTATCGTGTGTCCGTTTGTGCAAAACGTAGCACAGTGTAATAATACGTAAGAATTAGGTTTGTTTCGCTACATAAACACAACCTGCAAACATCACGGCTCGAATGCTACAGCCACAGTCACATCTACACAGCTGCACAGCTACGGTACGGCTACAAAAGCAAACCAACGCGGGATTGGGATGGAAGGGAAAGGAACGGATGCACACTTGCAAAACATTCTCTAAATTAAAATCTGAAACACACGAAAACAACACGAAAGGCTGAGCACATGAACGATCAATTGAGTATAAACACGAGTTGGATAATTGCGAATAAGGAAAAAGTTGGTAATGGCAAAATAAATAAATAAAAAACGGACATTACTCTCTACGTTTACACCGAAAGTAGAGAACGGAAGAATGGGTAACGAAGGCCGCTAGTCGAATCTATATGTACCTTAGGTACCTACCTTGTCCATCTAGCACATTGTTCAAACAAATAAGGAATAATTAAAAAGGCTACCGAGGCTAGTAATTACAAGTAATTTGAGTTGAGGTCCAATGTGGAATCAGCAAGAGCACCGGCGCTAGCTTCATTGTCCAAGTGCGTGTGTAGTCTCCAATGTCTGATACATGATTGAATGGGAAAAGGTTGTAAATAAAATTGCAGCATAATGTAAACCAATACTCATGTCATGACATGAAATGATTCAATACTGTACTGTAATCTTGGATGCCAAAGGTTGGTTTTGGTTTGGTTCTGGGTTATTATTACATACCTAAATACCTACTTGTGCACAGATACTTATTGAATGATTCATGTGCAGTAGGTACCGTAGTCATCCTATGCTCTATAGCTGATATTATTTACGCTTACGCTATCACTATCGTAGTAGCTATCGGAGAAAATTCTAAGCCATGTCATCATCCATCCTTCATGTAGTTCATAATTCCTACCTTCTGCAAGGGTTAGTGATTAAATATTAAAAATTAATTTATAGTTTTCGACATACAATATACTACACATCCTGTCCGTGCCTTATGAATCATTAATTAAACAATCTTCAACTTGTACCTACTCCATACTTTAATGATTATCTGTACAAACAGGGGAGAGAGAAAGAGAGAGAGAGAGGGAGAGAAAACCGTGTAATTTATTCACGATTCTCTTTTCTTTACACGATCACAGCATACAAAGCATTGCTCTATCTTCCTCGTACCCTATAATAATAACTGGAGTGTTGTTATGCATTATTTATTACAGTTAGAATTGGGATTACAATTAGCATCAAAATAACTTCAGGACTGAGGTCAGTTGAGCTTGCAATTATCAAACTTTTGCTTTGAACCATGGCATGCTCATTATGGTTTCCATTGTCGGTAGTGCACCAAGGCATGTGTAAGGTAAAGTAAGTGTAACATTTAGACGCATACCTGCACTAAACACACAGATATGTGCCTAGTTATTAAAGCATTTTAATATAATTATATACAGACAGGTATACAGGTACACATTTAATATTGTTTAACTACCATCCGTTATATGTAAATTTAAATAATACGAGACAAAAAATCCCAAATAGCACCTACTAACGAAACTCTTATTGTTAGCAGACCAAGTGAGCGAGTGAAGATCGTCGTCGCGAGGACTCAGAAGATGTGTACCTTATACGTATGTGTACATTGCAGATGAATCGTACGAAACACAGTACACAAGCTGCTATTGTTACTGGTATGGTTGCTGCTGCATTACATGGTGCTTTGGTATAAAGTAGAAACGTTTTTCGTCTTCCTTTTCCATATTATTAAAGTTAATCGTAGGTCGTAACTTTGTAAGTAGCATAAATTTTCATTTGGCGTTACCTAAACATGTAATTGCTAACGATTTGTTGTAAATTACAATTAAATGAATTTAATGCTCGTTAATTTTGATTCTGAACAGACTTTCGTACCCTTACTGTTTGCTAGGTAAGTATGTGACCTGAGTGTACTTTTAGCTGCCTACGATACAAAGTTGTAACTAAACTCCGTTACATCCTCAAACAAGTATTTCGTGGCGAATTACACGGAGACAAGTACATACCTAGAGTCTATGTCGTAGATTTGGAACTCTTGCCTGGACCACAGTGAATATTCTTTTGGCGTTTTGGCCGCAGTAAAAAAAACTATACAATATCTCGTAACATTTTAACAAGTAGTCCGTTCTTGAGGTTCGGAACTAGGTACCCTGAAACAGAACTTCAAATCAACATGCAGTGTTTATTCAATTAAAGAACGTAATTCTAAAATAGGTAGCCTACAACTTTTATACCTCTATCGTACTTAAAATTTGCAGTCTTATTGATGAGAACTGATTTAGGTGTCTAAAATGAATCGAATTATTGAATAATTGTTGTTATTATGGTAAATTATAGATACCGCATTGGAATCCTTATAATTATTTCAATCCTGATTCAGCGTCACACCAATTAAATTACTATTCTAGACCAGAGTAAAGCTGTAGCATATAATTAAACTGGGACGAAGAAACTGCAGCTGATCGGTGTTATTACAACACAGCAAACACTCATGTGGCAGAGACAGGGCAGGAGAAACTATGTATAATTATATTCTGTCTCATGGTCTATAGTATTTGGCTACTTGGTCCAAGCTCGTGGCCTGTGATAGCTTTCTGGCCTATGCCATACATAAGTAGATATGCACCTCTAAACAGATGTGATTATATGTTTCAATTTATGTTAGTACGTTGGTTAGGCTTTCGTAGTGTGGAGCGAACAGTAACCTACTGCAAAGATTCGCACTGTCCTGTTCCCAGTCTCCTATTAGCATCCATATCATCACACAAACGAAACACAACAGAAATCAACGAAATCGTTGGAGAACGAGAACTAGTGCGAGATGAGATAGACAGACCGACATTGACGTAGATGCCTATAGTGTATGTATGAACGTGGTCCATGAATAGGTGAAGCTTGGCGGAGGAAAGCATTTGAAATTCCATTTCCAATAAATACTTGAAAAGTGAGAGCCGCCTCTTTGTCTTCCTTTATTAAGCTGGCTCTAACTTTCAGCCATATACCTACGTAGAATTACTTAGGTATATTGTTTGAATGTGCCCATACCATATGCATAGAATTTGTATTAATTATATAACAATGTAACGCACAAGATTCGTCTTTCCATTAACTTTGCTTGTGTGATCTTTACCTAACAATAGGGAGATATTCTTACTTCTCCACTCAGAAGCAGAATATCAGTTTAAAGCAAATTTGATGCTCGTGCCCACACCACCGTTACGATACGATGTTACATTCATGCTTCCATGATAATTTCGTGTACTTACTTACCTACCTGCCTACCTACCTTACCTACCTTCAGCGTTCGACGTGTACGTAAATACACATGCAAAAGGCGGAACCCTGGCTTTTGTGGCTATCTCGTATCTCTACAATGATGTCCTACTCTCTGATAAATAATCATTACGTAATGATGATTTAAGATCGATTTCCTCGGACAAAATGATGACTGTACTCAACTGTTTGTGCACACGACCATTACTCGTGTCTGTGGATCCCCATCATGACTAGCTAGGTATGTAGCTATGTATGGGGTGGACAGTGGATAGGTATAGACAAGTAAGGTGCTTAATATACTTAGACAGTGGGAATGCGTACATGCATCGTATTTATTGTGGGTAGGTACGAGGATAGGATGATGAGACGAGTTGTGTTTGCGAGGACAGAAAGGCTCAAGCTCAATGATTGTTGTGGTTGTTTTCGAAAGAGAAAAATAATAATAGTGATTATAATAATTTGGTGATGATGGTTCGATAATCATATTGATATTGATGGTACACTGAACTCATTGTTAATGGTATCTTCATGGAAATGGAAACGTATTAGTTGTGAACAGGCAGCTGTGGCTATTACATTCCTCATGGTTTGTACATTCCAAACCATGTATCATGGGAACTTGAGATGCTACTATGCTACATGTGTATTTCCCCATTGCTTTCTTTTCTACAGTCAATATCAACACTTCCACTCCACCAATGATCTCTCTCTCTCCCTCTCTCTCTATTTGGTAATCCACGGCTATGGTTGTTACTTTACAACATTGTACATTGGTAGTTATGTTCGAGGAGAGCTCGATTTGGTTTGGTTTGGTTTGCTTTGGCATAGTTGAGTTGAGTTGAGAGTAATAGTTAAAGCCTAGGCAGAAGACCGGTGTGTATTGTCTTGTATTGCATTAAATTGCGCAACAATCAATAAGCCAATAACTCTGACATGAGGACAAGGCAGACAACACAGAGCGGCTAGATAGAAATAGGAAATAGGGAACTACATCAGACTCACACTGTACTGTAATGTAATGTAAGTAGGAACAAGTCGGTCTGTCTGCTTGCATGTCAGTAGTCTTTGCTCAGTTCTGTACTGTTTGCGGTGACATGGATATCAGTAGTAGGCAGACAAGCTAGTAGGGAAGGCATGGACAGAAGTGAACCACGGGAACCAGGAGAAGAGAGAGACTGTTCGGTGTTGGTGGCTACAATCTACAATAAGTACCGACCATCAAGTATATATGTAAGTCTGATGGCCAAGTAGGTATGTCGAGTGTAGACGGACACGTAGAGCGGCAGAGAAGCAAAGAAGTATTAGTACTGGAGTTGGTCTAGTTGGTAAAGTAAAAAGTAAAGTAAAACAAACGAAAGGAAAAAGGAAAGGAAGTTCTAGTTGTGCTCTAAAGGACGTAAGACGGGAGAGCAGAGAACCACGGAATAAAAGACTGAAAGTTGAAATTGGTTCCAAGTGTGGATATTATTATGCGTATCTGTCTTTCTCTGAGTCTATAGATGTACGACTTTGCAGGAAAGTAGGGATATGTTGTGAACACTGAGCATGGTGTACACGGTAGACAGAGAGGGAATGTGGAATTTAGTTTGGTTGAGTTGGTAGTTGGTGAGATGGGATGTAATCACAAGGTAGGGATGGCAGATACCATGGTCTGTGAATCTGTGAATGTAAGAAGTACGAAGGAAGAAGTAAGAATAGTACCGAATCCAGAGATGTAGGAACGTGTAGTTGTAGTTAGTGTGTATGCCGTGTAGGAACGTACATAGTTAATCAGGGGAATAGGTGGGCGAAAAGGAAAGAGGAAGATAGGAAAAGGGACAAAAATGCTGTAAGAGCTCCAGCTCATGCTATTCCAATAGAATTCATCGAATCCATACTCTGTACTTCTCGTCTCTGTTGCTTTCGTGTTCTGTAGAGAAGATGACGAATTCGAATCTGTCCAAGTACATCCATAGAGTACTCGGAGCAACGGGCACAAGGCACAGGGCTCGTCTATATACACATACCTACAGGCCTCGTAGGTAACATATAATCGAGATATGTATGTACAAGTGATTATAGCTGAGACTTACCTTGCAATCTACCAAACCAAATCTTCCAATCTCTTTCTGCTTCCTTACCTACATACCTACACCTACCTGGCAATTGTATTCTAGTGAAGTGGCGCCTGTTGCCCATGTCCATGTAATTGGAATGACACAAGAGGGAGCTATTGACCCATCTCTCCATAATATCTTCACCTATCCTCAGCCAGTCTCCTCATCTCCTCCAAGTCTCCTCGACATCTCCCCTTCTTAACCAACACTAGCACTCCTCCACCCTCTACTACATGCCGCTATCGAAACGTACGGCACAGCATGTAAAAGTCTCTGCTCCTCTCTACTGTCATTCCCGTTCCCGTTCTCCTATTCCTATCAAGGGTGGTGTCAGCCAACCGAGTAAGTGCAACCAACCAGTCCACCAGCCAGCTAGCCCGGTTAAAATGACTGTATGCAACCCCTCCGAGCACATGTACCAACACCAACAGTATCAAGCACCGATTCTTACATACTTACAAGTCGCATATCGGGAGACAAGACCCGGACTTGTAACTTTAAGACTCGAGAGCCCAGCATACATTACAGCATGGTTGTAGCTTCGCAGCAAACTCAATACACATTTATATAAGATATTACGAGAGGGAGCGAAGTAAGAGAGAAAGAGACGTGTACGACACAGGAATAGGAATTTCAAGGAATAGACAATACGCCTGAATAGGGTTCAAAGTGAAGCTTTTGCAACGGCAGCCACAGAGTATGCACTCGCATTAAAGTAGCTGGGAGCTGTGGCTGTGACTATGCTCGAATGTGTTGTGTAAGTTGAAGGAGCTGGGCAAAAAAGGAAAGTTGGTTCTTCCAACCAAACCAAGACCAAGCAAATCAAGAACCAACCAACGGTACTATACCAGCTCGGTATTGGTATTGGTTTGGTGCTGGTTGATGGTTGCTGTTACTGGTAAGACTTATAGTCAGAGATGAAGAGAACGAGAAGGAGAAGAGTAGAAGAGTAAGAGAGCAAGACTAGGGAACAGAAGTGAACGGGTATGTACTAAAACCCTGTATAGGTACTCATAGGTAAAGGTACTTTATTACTGTAATATATGAAGGGGTATATTAGTAGAAAAGTAGAAACCCACAGATCTAAAAGACACCGGCTATAGCCCTACAGCTCTGTATACATACAACACACAAAGTCCATTGTAGGTATATGTTTACGTTCAGGATACTCATGCATATCTATACATATAGAGAGGCTGGTGTTGAATTGAAATGTTTTTTGGAACGATAGGATACCATATAACGGATGGATACGGTGTGCCTTATTATATTTTATAGCACCGTGTGTTTCCACTGCTCACTCTTCCCACTTCAGTCAGATCCCTTGGGAGTTTGCAAAAATTACGTCATGAATGTGGGGGAGGGGAAAGGCTTCAAAATATCAAATCCTAGACCGTGAAAATGTTCATACATACCCAGAGAAACGATACAAACTCCCATAACTGTCAACAGATTCGTTTATGAGGGGTAGTTAAGTTGGAAAAAATAGTCGTACGTAATTATTGCAAGCTCCCCACCTCCCTTGGTGTTACCCAGTAAGAATACCAAAATACGAAAAGGAAAACATTCAATGGGCAAACTTAACTACAGAAATGTAGGCACACAGTACGTATGCACCGATTTTGGGCTGTGGATGACTGTGACTGTACCGTGTGTGTGCAACTAAGTGTCGGACCAGGACCATCAACATACTAACATAGTATAGCCGCAATGGCAATGGCATGGCAATGGCAAATACCAGTAGCATAGCATTGATTATAGCAATAGTAGTATAAGCAGTGCTCTTTCTCTTCCCATCTCCATGTCTAGGATGTCTAGACAAGGATAACACTGGGAGAAATGTACATCTGTATCTATATGTAGTCGTGGTAAGGGTGTTTGCAGTAATGACGTCAACTTATTTTCTCTCAAATGATACTTCTCTCCCCGAAATCCCAACAACACATATTATCCACCTGACTACATGCAATTTGTGAAAAGTTTCTCCTCCCCCAAACACATGGGATGACGTTATTTTGGAAGCTCCCGTCCTAAATGATGGGATGTAGATGTAGATTCTAGTCATTGTACTGTAGGATTTGTTTGTAGATGTAGTAAGATGTAGATGTAGGATGACGATGAGGATGTAGGAGCACTGTAGTGGTCTACAGTTAGGACAGTTATACTACTTGGGATACAGCCTCTACGGGGAGAATAGAGATAGGCGAATAATGTTGGGAATCTTGTGAATGTGAATGTGTGGTGGCAGGGAGTGGAAGTGGAGAGCCAAAGCCAAAGCCAGGCCAGAGAACCGTAGAATACTGTACTCTACTATTCCAATGCATTGCTTGTGAGTATAAATGCTAGGACTAGGAGCCAAGTGTAGAGACGGAGAGAACTGTATGGATGAAGAGTAGAAGAACGGTAGAATTTGGAATTCACGTAGATGTCTACACTCTAGGAACAAACCTCATCTGAACTACCACAAAAGGGAAGGATATCATTAGAAAGACATCTCCTTCAGAAATGCAAGATTATAAGAGAGCGAAGCGCATGTGAAACTCTAGATGCTTTGTGGATGGTTGGAGTTGAAGAAGGTATGGGAGTTTTTAGAGTGTATGCTGGGCTGGTTTGGTTTGGTGCAGGAGCAGGAGAGGTAGAAAGTGGAGGCAAGTGTGTGAGCAGGCAAAAGGATGCGAGAGCTCGGGTAAAAGGCATAGGGTCTCGGGCTGGGACTGAAGTGAATACTGAGGCTGCATAGGT
Source organism: Ptenothrix huangshanensis (assembly GCA_036851915.1). Taxonomy (NCBI): domain Eukaryota; kingdom Metazoa; phylum Arthropoda; class Collembola; order Symphypleona; family Dicyrtomidae; genus Ptenothrix; species Ptenothrix huangshanensis. The sequence goes on along the minus strand of JAAXYX010000006.1, from coordinate 87,338 downwards.
GGTGAGTTAGTCAGTTAGTAATGTTGGTAATGTTAGTGTTGGTAATGTTCCGTCGTTGGTTCTTGGTTCTTGTGAGTATAGAGGAGTATGGTATGGTATAGTATAGGATGGAGAGCGAGACGAGACAAGCTGAGACAAGACCAGACCAGACCAGCCTTGCATTGTATTTCGAGGATCTCGCCTGGGCTAGCTGTGCTGTGTGCTCGTAGCCCAGCACCAGCACTATTACTCACTGTGGTACTTGCTCCTAACCTGTGTCTCACTCTGTGCATTCTCGACTGTGCTGTGAATGTGCAGAGTAGAGTCTACCTTCACTACCTTACAGCATACAGTCTCCCGTCATCCCATACAACATATACGTACATTACGCAGAGAGTCATATCATAAGAGAAGAGGAGCTACGAGCTACTATAGGAATAGGAATAGGAATACCCCAATGCTTCAGTTCCCACACTATCGCTCCTCACACACATATTAGTACACTCTTGCCCTGTTACATGGAGACTAGAGAGTCTACACTTGTGTGTACACTCTTGTGGGCTGCTTTATAGAGGAGTTGGCACTAGGCACAAGGTTTGCAAAGTGAGAGACAGAGGAAGGGTAGGAAAGGAAAGGAAGCAAGGAGGAATCCGTTTAGACGTTCGAGTGGTGGAGTGAGTGAGCGAGTGAGCATAGAGGCATTGGAGGCAAAGCAGGGAGACTTTAACATGAACGGTACGAGTACTGTAATCATAAGTACGAGACCAGACCAGAGGAACCATAGCCATAGCCATAGCATAGGTACGATTTGCTTTGGTTGGATTTACCAGCACCAGCAGAACACAGTGAAGAGTGAACACTGAACACAGAAGAGAGACTGAGAGCCTGAACTGAGCCAGTGGACGCCATTCGTCGTCAAAACTTTAGTGTGTACATTTAGAACTCAATTTGAAAATATTTTGTAGACAAGGTTTCTAGTTTAGTTTTTACTTGACTTGTCATCACCAACAACATTAGTACCTTCTCACTCCTAGTGCTCCACTCACTGGACTGGACCCACTCGCTTGGACAATGTTGGCACTTTTTTTAATTCTTCATATTCAACATTCTTAGCCACTCACTTACTTGGAATCAGCATCAGTATCATCAACATCAACATATTATTCTCCCTTTGATCTGATGATGTGAGTCTGCTGGTTGCTCTGTATGTCTCTCCTTTTGACTTTGTACTTGCAACATTGAGTATAACATTAAGAGACGATTCCGAATTCTAGTATGATAACGTTGATCACGATTGAAGGTTAACCGAAGGCCCCCCAAGTGACTGCCAGTAACAGAAGTTAAACCGAATCTTATTTTTACAAGTGCAAGTTGAATCCGCATTGTTTGGCAAACATCCGTTTGTGGTTGTCCGTCGTTTCCGTTGATTCCCCAGTTGAATTTAGTTCGGTTTTGTGTTTGGTTTGGTTGTTGCGGATTGACATTTAGATTTCGTCATTGGTTGTTTTTTTGGTTATCTGATTCTGGTCCAGTAACTGGTCCAATACACTTGACATTTGGTTGATTCGTTGGCTCTGGTGATAGTGCTGTGTTTCAGTGTCCAAATTATTTGTTCATGTTCTAGGATCTTGAAATCTTGATCCTTGCTTGTGAAGTCATCGATGATAATATCTTGATAATAGGTTGCCACTATCTATCGTTGTAAGTGTACCTTGGCAATATTTGCTTGGGTCTAAGATCGTTAGTCATACGTAGTGGATGCGGCCAATCGTTGATTGTTGATTGTGGTTGGGTTTCGAATTGATGAACTGTTTGAGAATTGAGAATAATTCGGCACTGTTCAGGACTGTTGATTGTCATGTGCACTGGGTTGTAACGTTGGACGACTAGTTGTGAATTCCATTAATTCTATTCTTAGTGCTAAATAATCGTACAAGTACTAACCAAGTATGTACACATCTTCGTTGTATTAATAACGTGTAGACAGGCAGTAGAGTCAGAGTACAATTCAAGTTGCAAGTTTTGGTCCATTCTTTATTTCCTTCGTGTGTGATTATAAATGGAAGATTACAGTTGACAATTGATGACACGTAAAAGTTGCATGCAGAAATAAATAAATAGATATCTGTACGTCGCTAATTGTGTGTCACCTTTCCACAATAAAGTTAAGTCAGTGAGTGTTACACCATCGTAACGAATTTGATGTCATTTCAATAAGTATTTGTGCAAAGTCGTAAAAAGTACGTACGTGAAACGAAACGCTTGATGAGTTTGACAGCAACACAAGATAACGTTGGGAGTCTCATATCGTATGTGTGGTGGATTATGAGAATGAAAGATAGTAAGAATAGTCCACAATTATTGTTCAGTTCATAATTTGATAGTTAATAGTCAACATAGTTGCTTGTTTCCGTCATACTATTGTATTCTTGTTGCAACGGAGTGGATTGTGAAGAAGTAATTAAGTACAATAATAATTGAACAGTGTCAGTTAATGGTTAAGTGCATCGTAAGAAATAACGATTGGAGTGTCGCAGGGTGAATAGTTGTAGAACTTGACTTTTTTGTGATTGACTCTATGAATGTCATCGGTGTTATTCAAGTCCCTTCCCTTTAAAGTTTTGGTATCAGATGGTACGTCCTTTTTATTCAGAATATTTAAGGTGAGTTTTTAAAATTATTCTTTTATTTCTTTTAGTGTACTAATTAAAGCGTGTGATTTGTATTAGTGTTATCTGTACCAGTTTTGATGTTGAGGTTCACAAAAACACTCATTGAATCTACTTGCTTCAGTGATGAATCATCAATCATGGCATCATTTACTGTTAACTGTGGGGTAATGCACATTTGGTAACGAGTAAAAGGAATAGTATAATTATATCGAATGCATCGTCACAGCGTTTATTAGTCGATCAGAAAGTATATTTGTATAAATTACTTGATATTCAGTAACTCCTTAAAATACTGAATGTTATCTCAGGTCTATCATGTGTATGTAGTTAGTTAAAGAATAGTTACTGCTTGTTCATAATATTATTATGTTGGAAGTAATACAATTACACGCGAGTTACTAATTTAATTGAAAACATCGAAACACCTCACTCTTATAGGTCAAGTACCGTGTTAGCTACTAAGAATCGTTCAAGATTTCCGGCAAACAGTTTATGACTTATTCTTTTACACTATTAGTTCATAGTTTTGTCTAACGCCTTCAGTTTAGAATCATAACTGTGGAATCATCGATTTCAACCTTGCATCACCAATTACTTCTCCGGAAGGTTGAAAACCTAACATTAGCTTCAAATATCTGGCTCGTTGCCGCAGCTTTTGTTTCAACATTCAATTCCTTCATGTAAATTAAACACTGGAATAGTAAATTCAATCTTAACTTTGCTGGCACAAACCTTGCCGACTGATGTTCTCAAACTGTATTGAAAATAAAATACGCTGCGATTTTCTTCAAATACCAGATAGAACTGTATATATGTGTTTAGCATTATCCACTGGGTACACTTACAGAAGTACTCATCTTATTTTAACCATTTCTGTTGTCTATATCTCTTTGTCATCTCTTAGTCATCTCTCATGCATCTCTGCACCTGAGATGCGTGAAAGATGTTTAAGAGATGACTAGGAGATGCCAAAAAGCTTAAAATACGATGGTATTCGGGAGAGTGTACACTGTAAAAATTAAGATGCACTCGAGATTATACTAAATAGCTGTAGGTTTTCAGCGTTTTAGATGCATTTCAATGCATCTTGTAGGTGTACCTGGCCCATCTTAAAGATGAACTCAGCGCATCTAACCCCAAATACATCTTTAAGATGCAAATAGTGCATCTTGAAGATGCTTTTAAGATGCACTCAAAAATCTTTCAAGACTATACTAAATAGCTGTAGGTTTTCAGCGTTTTAGATGTATTTTTTCTTGTTTTAAGATTTTTAATTTTTACAGTGTACGTAAGGGTATTTTGAACCCTTAACCTCAGCGATGCTACTCTAGTGTTTATGGGTTTGGAGAATTAGTTATGTTGTGGTTCTGACAGAGAGAAACAATAAGTTTAATCATTAGTTTTAAGGCCCAGGGTATGAGTGTGAATTTCCAATTATTCCACAAAATACAAGGCCTTATTGATTTTTGCAACTATCAAAGTTGATGAACATGCTTATGACTATGACACTGTTGAAGCTAATCATGCAACAAACAACTGTAATTTGAAGAAAATGTACTTATCTGTTGATTTTTTATGATCGATTGTAAGAAAAGCAGAAAGTCTGTGGCGTAATCCGAATAAAGTTTATATATTTCCTTTTCGTCGGTTGACAACTAACCACAAACAAGCCACTAATATGAAAACTCTCTTAGGTGCGCTAGAGTAGCATTATTGAATTTCGAGTTGGTATTTTTTGTGCCTGTCTCGAGGAATTTCGTCAGAATTTAATTTGAAGGTTTGTTGGGTTTCCTTACAAGCTATGTGCCAAAATTGAGTATAATCAAAAAGCAAATTCAGAATTTAGATTGTAATGTTCTTTCATTTCGTTTTATTGATACGATCAAAGGAGCTGGTATGTAATAAAGTTTGCAGAACTACGTATACACATAAGGTCATGAGTTGAATTTTCCTTTTACCCGTGCTCTATGCCGAAAGTTTGAACAAAGGCGAAGTAGATCGAGTTTATGCTACACGTTTTGGACCAAGTATTTTGAATTAGGCATCGATTAGATGCGCTATTTGTTCTGAATTGTGAATACAAAATTCTTAATAGTCAAACTTTTACAATTAGTTGCATTGTTCCTAGAACGTAACTATACGTTTGCCTTACATGTACGAAATCCTATGAATGCTGAATGGATTATTTGTAATTATATGTAAGTGAGTAAGTCAGGGGCTGTCCATAAACCTCGTACCCAATAATCAAGGGGAAGCATTTGGCATCGTGCAAAAATGTTTTCTTATGTCAATCTTTGACACTGGCTCGGGGAAGGGTCTGAAGCTAATGTTAGCTTTTATTTGTAGTAGGTATATGGATAACCCCTGAGCGGTCCTGGTTAGTATCTGTATCACCATTAGTCACTATGTTCTGCATTCAACACTAGCTGTCATTTTATTTGATTTATTTGGTTTGGGTTTCTCGTGTGTGTATGAAGAATCTTACATGTACACAAGTCATATACCATTATTTATGCCATGCTGAAGCACGAATATAATTATGTCTAACGTGTACCAAAAGTAACGAAATGAGTTCACAGGGCAATTAAAATACTTTTACCGAATATTTTCTTCGAGTGCATTGCTTTGAACCCTTCACAAATATAAGTGGTAACATAAGGTAGGTAGGTTAGTTTGGCAAACTGTGCTTTACTGCAATGACTACGAGTTCCATAAAATGTAAATAATTGTGGCAATAGGATAGAGCTGGAGACCTATGGAAAGAATTTGCCTAACCTAGTCGGATTTCGGAAAAATTTAGATTTTGCATTGTCCATGAGTTAATATCAGAAGAATCATAAATATAAATTGTACAGGAAGGGTAAAAGCTAAGAGCTACGTTTCCTTCATATGTGCAGGTCATACGAATAATGATGTGTTATACCTAAATTTTTTTTGTTTCTTGACATTTTAAAGGACTGTAAGTGATCTGAGTTTTTGTTTGCTTTTACAGTCGCTAATGAGGTGACTTGGAATCACGTGGTGGGTGCCAAATGACATCTGCCGCGATGGGTGTTGGAGGAAGGCTAGGAGTGCTTCTCCTGATAGTCAGTGGTTGTTTTTGTAGAAGTTTGGGTTTTCCGAACTCCCATATAGTTTCTTTTTTCTACGATTCAACTGCGGATAATTCGACTATAAATAACCATCTGGTAGTGCATAAAGAAACGGGTATTCTTTATGTCGGGGCAGTAAATCGTATCTACCAGCTAGATCCGAATTTAAGACTCATCGCATTTAATAAGACGGGACCTTATGAGGACTCTACGGAGTGTTCCGGCTATCGTGACTGTCCAGACAAGGCTCAAAAAGTGCTTACAAATAATGTGAATAAAGCTCTCGTCGTCGACTACAGTCGAGCTAAATTGATCTCATGTGGAAGTCTTTACCAAGGAATCTGTTGGGTTCTTGGGCTTGATAATGTCTCTAATACTGAGGTCGAAGTTGGTGGTGAACCGATTGTAGCCAACAATGAGTCAGCGAGCACTGTGGCCTTCATTGCTCCAGGTCCGCCGACGCCCCCGACTTCTACGGTAAGCTTTTTTAAATGACTGCGTAGTGCATACTTAGGAAATCATTTTATCTCATTTGCTTCCGCAAGTTCGTCCAGGCCATAAAATGTGAAAGATTTCACTATCCGTCCGATTTTAGGGTGGTAAAAATTATGAGTAAACGGTAATAAAAATTGTAGGTACTGTACGTTGGTGTAACGTACACTGGGAATTCACCTTACCGTCAAGAAGTACCAGCCGTGTCCAGTCGCAGTTTGAATCCTCGAGATAACTTCGGAGTTGTCACGACCAGTGTCTCATCCGGGACCAAGATTCACATTCAAATGCGAGACCAATATCCCATCAACTACGTGTATGGATTCAGTTCCGAGGGCTTTTCATACTTTTTGACAACACAAAAGAAGGATCCAGCATCCGACTCACCGTTCATCTCAAAGTTGGTCCGTGTCTGCCAAAATGACTCTAACTACTACTCATACACTGAAATCCCTATTGAATGCGTCAGTGAGACAACAGGCAATAAGTTTGCATTAGTACAAGCTTCATTCGTGGGAAAACCTGGTCCAGATCTTGCCAATAAACTTGATGTTACTCATCAAGACGATGTTCTCTTCGCAGTTTTTGCACGTGCTGATCCTATTGGAAGTTCAGTTCCTGGGCAAGATAGTGCTCTTTGTGTTTACTCTTTGAAAGATATCCGGCGTAAATTCGTTGAGAATATCGAATTGTGCTTCCAGGGCAAAGGAAGTCGTGGACTTGGTTTTATTGCTAGAAGTGCACCTTGTGTGAGCACGGTAAGAAATATTAACTAAGTAATCATGTACGATTGGCTCTTAAAATCCGATTTTCAGCTCAGCAGTCACCAGATCTATATCTAATCTTTTCACTGTTAAACTGTCCTTGTTGTGTGTAGAAATTGAAAATCATCGAGGAAGACTTCTGTGGAATGGATGTTAACACGCCGTTGGGAGGTGAAAAACCAGCCGTAGCGATGTCAGTTCTAAATTTTACAACTCCACTCACGTCTGTAGCTGCAACATCAGCTGGAAACTACACCGTTGTCTTCCTTGGCACTAGACATGGTCATCTCAAGAAGGTATACATTGACATCGCTTTTAATCTTAACCTGATTCTCATTGTCGTTTTTGAATTTATTGCTGTCAGAAATTGGAAAGTATGAATTTAATATAATATTACGAAAATATAACCTTTCTTAACTTATATCCATTTTGCTCATTCCAGGTGGTTGTTGAGAGTGGAAAGTCCGGCTCTGAGTACGATGATATTGTCATTGATGCAGGCAAAAAAGTCAATCCTGATATGTTCTTCGACCCACAAAAAGCTCATCTGTATGTTATGACAGAGCGGAAGGTAAGATGTCTTTTGGTTTCTTAGTGTTCATTTTTCATATACCAGTAGTTAGAACAAGGGCTCAGATGAAGTACGTCAGAACGTGTTCAGACTCCGAAGATGATAAGCTTAGCGTCTTGTGATAATTTCGATCTTTTCGTAGGTGTCAAAAGTGTTGGTTCACAACTGCTCCGAGTACTCAACATGTAACGGATGCGTGGAAGCTGGTGATCCATACTGCGGCTGGTGTTCTCTGCAAAACAAGTTGGTCACGTTAGTTTTTACTGTAGTATGTGTGTGTGTAGATGTATTATCTTATGGTGTATAAGTATGAAACACCCTTGGCCTCTTTTGTTTTCCTCAAAGATTTAAAATTTCTCAAATTCGCTTCTAGCTTCCAAGATTGAAGGCGAACCTGGTATCCAAAAGGATTCTTATTAATATTGATTGCTTGAGCATTTCGCGTAGAGCCCTAACCCGTGCTTAATATTTTATCAGGTTGTACATGCCTTTATATAAGCACTTGTTTTATCAATGCATCCTCTTTCCCAGTTTGTTTCCTCTTCCTGTATTTATCTACAGTTTCGCTTCGATATATTCTGAGCAAGCAAGCTTATGATTTATTATTTTACTTGCTGAATGTCCGTCTACTTGTTTTAGGGAGTACTATTTTGTACACACCGCTAATACTAATGGAATTTGTATTTTTCTGTCGCAGATGTACGTTGAAGAACAACTGCCCCAAAGGACCAAAAGCGACGGAACATTCTCTTTACTGGATATCTTACAAAAGTGGCCAATGTACGAGGATTACTGTGGTTAATCCTAGTCAGCTCCAGAGTTCTACGGCTCGAACGGTAAGTAACTTCGAAGATTTTCATGATGAAAATAGAAATGTTATCATTAGGGAGAAATGACATTAAGAAAATGTGACTAATGCATTAAGCAGCAATTCCAGTGTTTCCGGTCCTAATTATTATTGTTACTGTAATTATCTTGCAGCTTTCCCTCAGCATCGATCATCTTCCAACACGTTCTGGAGATTTTTGGTGTGTATTTCGTTTTCTCAGTGGTAAAATGCTCAAGACTCATGCAAATCTTACCACGAATGGTGTAACTTGTTATACTCCCCCCACGTCAGAATTACCGCCAATACCACCTTCACATCGTAAGTTACAGAGACCATAAAATAAAATTTAAGTTATTTAACGTAAATGAAGAAGCTAAAAATGAATGGTTGGCGATAATTCTTTATTCATTCAATAATTTCTAGACAATTTTACTGCCACCCTTTCCGTACGTATGGCTCAAGATGGAACAACCGCTAATGATTTCGTAGCTACTGATTTTGTTTTCTTCGACTGTAATACTTACACCACGTGTACTTCCTGCGTGACTTCCGCATTTCCTTGTGACTGGTGTGTTGACAAGCATAGATGTACACATGACACAGCAGAAAACTGTCGCAATGATATTCTCGTGACTGGCCTTAATGTAATACTTGTTTGAAGCTCACCATAATTTACAAAATCCCGGCTTAATTTTGTGTGTACAATGTTAAAAACTGTTTTGATTGTGATTTCTATTCTCAGAGGGTGGGTCCGAGTATAAGGAGCGGCCCCGGATTTTGTCCTCGCATTAATGTAACAAATGGTTCGTCAGAGCTTTTGGTTCCGTTTGGAACTCAGAAACGTATTCAAGTGAAAGTCGACAATATCGCAGTAAGTTTCGTGGAGAGTAGAATATATGAAATTACTCAAGAGCTTTTTAAACGGTAGACAGGAAGGTAAGAGTAAATTATTGTGTTTAAATTTTTTAGCAACAAATCATTGTCCAGACGCGGTTCTCGTGTCGCTTCAACATTGAAGGGCGTGTCACACCCGCCAATGCTCAGCTGGTTGAAAATACAATTTACTGCGACCCGATTCAATTCAATTATAACTCTCCCGCACCTAATATCACCGTTCCTTTTGCTGTTGTGTGGGGTGGCGGAGAAACGAAATCCCTTGACAATCCGGATGAAATTCATAGTGAGATTTCCACAAAATAGATAGCAAAAGAAAATTGTTTATTGTACGATCACTGGAATTCCTTATAACAATTATTGTTTATGATTTCCAGTTAAAGTATACCGTTGTCTTGCTATGGCGGATAATTGTGGTATGTGCTTGGCAATGGATGAAAAATTTAACTGCGGGTGGTGCCAGAGCTCCAGTCGATGCCAAGTTCGAGAACAATGCGACAATGGAATGGGTGTATGGCTTAATAGAAATCAAACATGTCCGAATCCGGAAATCCGTAACTTTCATCCAAAATCAGGGCCTTGGGAGGGTGGTACTAATGTTACTATTGATGGGATTAATCTTGGAAAAACATTTGAGGTATGGCCATGCCAAATGCATTGAAATCGTTAAGCATAGAAATCTAATGGAAAATGTGTGTGCATTATTTTGTATTTTATTATATGATGGTAGATGAATCAGAATTTATTGAATTTGCAGGATATCTACAGTGGAGTCACAGTTGCTGGTGTCTCCTGCGAACCGTTTCGTCATCTTTATCAACAGACTAGAAGGATTGTGTGCAGACTTGACGGTCCCGGTATTAGTGAACCTAAGGCTGGTCCAATAATTGTCAAAGTTTCTGACTATAGAGCTCAATCAGTTGAAAACTATCGTTTTGTCGATCCTAAAATCCGTGGAGTTAGTCCAAGTCGAGGTCCGATGGCTGGGGGTACCCGGATAACTATATTCGGTGACCATTTGAATGCTGGAAGCCATATTCAGGCATTCGTTGACTCTGTACCTTGTGAAATCCTGTCGTAAGCTTTTATTTTGTTTTCCAAACAAAAATGAGGTAGATCAAACCGAGTTACCTACTCTAATTTAGGAAACTAAGCCACGCTTCTCATTTGTATTATCGTAGGAAAGAGACTACCAAAATTCAGTGTCGATCTGGGCGAAGTAAGAAAACAGGAAAAGGGCACGTGGTAATAAAATTCGACCAGAGGGAACGCATATTTGAGCCTGGGTTCACTTATGTGGATAATCCCGTCATCCAGCTTGAGAAAGTACGTGTCTTAAATGAATGGGAACTCTTTGATTCGCTTGTTGACGTTTCAAATGGTTAAGAATGTTCTCATGTTGTATGTGTTTGATGTGCATAGGACAAAGCTTTGCGAGGGATTCCTGCTGGTGGAATCAATATCACTGTGGAAGGACGTAACTTCGACGTCGTTCAAGAGCCCTTTATTTATGTCTTCTATAATGGGACCCGCTACAACGGCGTAAGTTAACGCTAATGACCCCTCTGAGAAAATATGGATTAGTAGCTCTCGATTATTCGGCAACATTAAGAAAAGAAGCTAAGAAACTATCGTTTTTTTGTTTTCCTCTAGCCTTGCAATATATCCAGTAATGAAACCATGTTTTGCCTGACGCCCAAGTTTGATGAGGAACCTACCTTCTCTGAGCCTGATGCTAAAGATGGTTTACGTCTCAACTACGGCTTCATGCTAGACACGGTGGACACGGATGTTCAAAATCTATCTGATGAAAATAAATCATTTAATCTATTCCCGAATCCACACTATTATCCGTTTGAGGAACCCGTCAAGAAATACAAAAGTGACTACTTGACTATAAATGTACGTTGACAGCTAAATGGTTTTTTTCTTTATTTATTACATTTTTAAAACTGGAATGAGACTATTAAGATTTTATTGTCACTCCTCTAGGGTCGTAATCTCAATACGGGATCAGATGAATCAGACCTAATAGTCCTTATTGGAAATAGCGTCTGTAATGTAACGTCTCTTTCTAAAAATCAATTAACTTGCAAACCACCCACACACCAACCTCCAGATGTCAACGAGGACGGTCGCCTAGATACTTCCAAGCCGCCGGCAGTTGTGGTACTTAAACTACAAACTCATTATTTTTTCAGTTCTTATTTTAGGGCATTGTTGTTGGACAAACGTGTGATTAATTTATGTACTCAATTTATGTAGGTAAAAGTTGGAAAGAGTTTGGTGTATGAAATTGGACGTCTACGTTATGACCATATTTCTCCCGTAGAATTTCCTCAAAAAGTTATGTACATTATGATAGCTGGTGGAGTTGTGCTTCTAATCATATTTATAATAATTCTAATTGCCTATCGTCGTAAATCTACTGAAAATAATAGAGTACTAAAGAATATGCAAGAGCAAATGGATGTACTTGAGCTTCGCGTCGCAGCTGAGTGCAAAGAAGGTAACTTAATGACCTTTTTGCTTCATTGTATACGCAATTGATCATTACAATTTGTATCCCGATCCTATTTAACTTATTTGCAGTGTAATTTATCAAAAATGTAGAAATTGTAAGCATAATTATTGTTTGTTTATTAGCATTCGCTGAATTACAAACTGAGATGACTGATTTGACTGGAGACGTTACATCTTGTGGAATTCCATTTTTGGATTATCGAAATTATTCAATGAAAATATTATTTCCTAATGGGGAGGATCATGCCGTACTTCAGCTAGATAGACCAGAGCTTCATTATAAGGCCAAAGGTCTTCGTCATTTTGGACTACTTATCCTGAATAAAACCTTTTTACTTTTATTTATTCGCACTCTGGAGAATAATCGATACTTTTCAATGAGAGACAGGTAACTGTATAGATATTTAAAATGTGTTGTGCAGACAATTTGTTATGTTGCATCGGATGTGTTTAAATGTGTGATAAAAATACTTTTAGGGTTAATGTGGCGTCCTTGATAATGGTTTCCCTCCAAGGAAAAATGGAATATTGCACGGACATTCTAAAAACTCTACTTGCCGAATTAATTGAAAAGTCAATGGAAAGTAAAAATCATCCAAAGCTTCTTTTACGAAGGTACTTAAATACTTTATATAACTGTTACCTATAGTAAATTAAACCTTTAAACCTTGGCATAAATAAGTGCCTAGTGAAAAAAGATATTTTTCTTTTATACTCACATAATACATATGTATGGTTATCGATTTATTTTATTTAGAACGGAAAGTGTTGCCGAGAAAATGTTGTCAGCATGGTTCACGTTTCTCTTGTACAAGTTCCTGAAGGAGTGTGCGGGAGAACCACTTTATATGCTTTACAGAGCAATCAAGCAGCAGGTAGACAAAGGACCTGTAGACGCTGTCACAGCAGAAGCCAGGTACTCGCTCAGTGAAGAGAAGCTCATTCGGCAGTCAATCGGCTATAAGCCCATGGTAAATTTTCAACTTTTTTTCTTTGATCCTTGTATCGCGTACATGCACATCCACATCAATGGATTCGTTAGAAAATGGAAGTGAAAGATAAAAAACTTGCTGATTTTGTATTTAGACTGTGTTCGTTTCCATGTCACATCAAACAACGTATATGACTGGCTTGGACTTAAATCAAGAAAATACGGACGTACCAGTGAAAGTACTGGACTGTGACACTATAAGCCAAGTAAAAGAGAAGGCTCTTGACACGATTTACAGAGCAACGCAGTATAGTCAGAGGCCAAGGAAGGAGGATCTTGATCTCGGTAAAGCTTCCATTTCGTTTTTGATTTTATTCTCTCTAAGTTTGCCTCTCAATAAAACTCGTCATGTAAAAAAGAAGCAAGTCATTAAGAGTTTATCTTTTCAAATTCAGAGTGGCGTACGGGAAATAAAGGTCGCCTGATCCTCTACGATGAGGACAGCACCACCAAGACTGAGGGAGAATGGAAAAAACTCAACACTCTAAGTCATTATCGGGTATTTACTTTTATAATAACTGTATTCAATTATTCTTGCTGTTACGGCATTTCGCGGTATAAGACGTCAATTACAACGACCAAAATTAAAAACGCTGCAACGCGTAGCTACACCAAAAGTAAAACTGGCAAAGCAAATGAAATATTAAGAAAGCATTCCCAATTTATCACATTATTATTTATTACTTTTAGTAATTTCAACGTGTAGTATCGTTAATAGGCGCTACAGCACTAACTAGTGTTGGTGCCTTCAATATTCTAGACCCTTTGGGCGTTACAGCAGCGTTGTGCTGTAGCGAATAAGTTATATACCGCAAAATGGCGTTTCAAGAAGAATTTGTGGAATCTCGCTATATGTTATAATTGATATAATCTTACTCAGATCATTGTTCTTTCACTGTTAACCTCGCCATCTGCTACTTATGTGGTATTCAGAGTTGTGTCATGTTTCAATATTCAACTTGTGATGTGTTTAGGTGCCAGATGCAGCTTGTCTAACTTTGGTGCCGAAGCAATCGTCCATGTACAATTTGTCCATTCTTTCGGAGCGCTCAGAAAAGTCGCACAAGTATGAGACTCTGAATCTGAGTAAGTACAACTCCGCAAGTCCCCCGTTAAGTAGAGCCACGTCACCTCTCAATCATGATCGAGAAGGTGGAATGAAGGTACTTACAATTAATTTGCTTTTCTCATCCGTTTTGTGGTAAATTAATTTGTTGAAGAAGGTATTTAAACTGATGAGTAGAACTTGTTTTTGAATTCCACTCAGGTTTGGCATTTAGTCAAACATCATGATTCAGACAACCAGAAAGAAGGAGAGAGGGGTAACAAAATGGTTTCTGAAATATATCTTACCAGACTGTTAGCAACAAAGGTAAGTAAATAACTTCGGTTTTGGTTTTTAAGTAGGTACCTCCTTGTGTTAATACTTAAATGGGCACAACTTTTACCTCTATCTGCGTTTATTTGTGGTTTCAGTTGACTCTACAAAAATTTGTGGACGACTTGTTCGAAACAATATTTAGTACTGCTCATCGCGGAAGCGCTCTTCCATTAGCTATCAAGTACATGTTTGATTTCCTGGATGATCAAGCCATTCAGCATGGAATCACTGACCCTGAAGTAGTTCATACTTGGAAAAGTAACAGGTACGAACCCAGTTGTGGGTAATTTTTTATTGATTTCAGCATAATATAATTTTAAATCATGCACCACAGCTAATATCAAATTTGTTTGCAGTTTACCTTTGAGATTCTGGGTAAATTTAATAAAGAACCCCAACTTCGTGTACGATATTCACAAGTCAAATATAGTTGATTCCTGTCTGTCCGTCGTTGCCCAAACGTTTATGGACGCATGCTCAACGTCTGAGCATCGCTTAGGTGAGAGAAACTACTGAGTAACTTCATTATCAGCAATACGCAATTAGTATATACCTGTATTTACGGATTTTGTGAGTATGATTCATCTGCAAGTTTATGTTTGCTAGGTTGATAATATATTCTACATTCTAATAATAAGGAACCATAAATAGGTAGGTTATTGATTTTAAACTTGAAATTAACTCTGCAGGTAAGGACTCCCCGAGCAGCAAGCTTCTGTACGCCAAAGACATTCCCAGCTACAAAGAATGGGTGGAGCGCTATTATGCGGATATCAAAGCCATGCCATGCATTTCTGATCAAGACATGAATGCTATGTTGGCTGAAGAATCTAGGGTAAAGCCGTAACTCTTCATTAATGTAGTTTATTGTTTCGTGCAAAAATTACGGATTCTGATTATGATTCCAGAAAATACCAGGAGTAAATTTTGTTTTATATTTATTTATCTGTAGTTGCACTCTAACGAGTTTAGCACGGAGAGTGCCCTCCTCGAACTCTACAATTATGCAATGAAGTACAATGACCAATTGATGATGACATTGGAAGAGGATGAATTTTCACAAAAACAGCGACTGGCCTACAAATTGGAACAAGTTCATAATATTATGGCATCCGAAGGACACTAAAAGAATTCATCGTTCGTTCACGTTCATCTTTATCATCACTTGAATAATTCCATTAAATTAATTTCTATTGCTCAGCTACTCTACTTACAAACGTAAACGAATGAAGAAGTGACTACTAAAGACAAACTATCTACGTATCTTTATTACAGGTACGTACTTACAAATCAGTAAAAATGGAGTTGTGTGCATCATTTAGTGTATCTCCAGTCGTGTTGGATCTCTTATGCGCGAATTATAGTAATTATAACTAAAGTTAAATTAGTCGTAGTAGTAATCTATGTAGATCTAATTATTTTGAAACCGTAAATTATTGTAAGTAAAAGCACATATTTACCGTGTTTTTTCGAATAAGCTCACTCCTAGTCTTATCATCTTGACTAGAGTACCCAATACAGTATAATAGCATAAATTTTACTTAAGTTCTTCCAGAACAATATTGAATTTTTTAATTAAAGTTCGATTTTTAACAAGTATCCGCTTGTTCTTACATTTTGAACAGCAAGAGCTTAGTATAACTATTTGGAATATTACGGTACATTTTTGACTGATGTATGTCAGTCGTGCTGTTTTTTGTACTTTGCATACATTTTCAAAATATCTGTCTGTCATTACATTGTGGTGTTATCTAGAGTGAAAGCAAAAAAAACTCTGGCCAATTTATTATACTTGCGTATACCATAAACCGTAACTTGATGTTAGATTTTGTTACAGTCCCGTTTCTTGAAGTGTTCCCTTGTTATAATAGTTATCTTGCTTTTCACCTTATGTATTTCATATTGTTTTTTAAATCTCAGTGGGTCCAGTGCTGCGAGTTGGGATGTAGAAAATGATTCTATGAGGACGTAGCTTCGTAACATGGAACATTTAATTCCCAATGTTTAAATTATCACTAATTCTTAAAAATGTATAAAGAACCAAAGAATATAGAGTCATGGAGATATAATTGGAAAAAAGTGAAGTTAAAAGAATAATTGAAATGGGCTGGGGAATTTTTCGTGTTACCATCCTTTGTGTTACTTACTTTTGTATTGATTTTTGTTTGTTTGTAGTTTATTGAAAAAAACGGGCATTGAAATCACTGAATCGAACATTCCATTGACACTTCTTGTGGAAGTTTTCCAAGACTGGTATAATTTATATGAACAGCCGCTGAAAACAATCCTTTTTTTACTCGACACATTAAATTAATTATACATAAATGGAATTGGAAGGTAGATACGGAAGGTCTGTGTAATCTTTACGCGACTCGTATCTATAATTCTTATGTATATATTGAAGATAGGTGTGCGCGAGTTAAAAAGAAGCCATTCATTTAGAATTAATAAAAATACTCGTGTTATAATACTAATTATTATGAAATTATAAATACGCAAATTAAGGTTTGGGATATTCAGGTGGTGTAAATAAATGATGGGTGTACATAGATGTATTCTTACTGGGGAGAACAGCGTAAGGCAACAAATACCTAAGTATTTGAACTGCATGATGATAAGGTGAACTGTAACGTATCACATTCTAGAGATGGTTCCTGCAAAGTTCTACATGGAACAGTATTTTCCCATTTTCAAAACTACTGATTTTTTAAAGCAACACACTATAATTCTAGGTAAATAATACGTGTATATAATATAATATATAAATGTGTATAATTATATAGTTAATATGTATTTATTAGTGTAGACTAAGTGGCATGAAATAGTGATTCGGAGCTAAATTATTCTTTTTAAGGAGCTAATATATTTAATATTTAATGTTTAAAGCAATGTCGACTGATGTTCAAGTACTTGTTTGTTTTCAAAGTGAGAGTGAGTGCAATCAGATCAGATCAGATCAGGTTAAGACGAACCTGGGTGTCTGTGGTAATTAAAAATGTAGTAATCTATTTACGGTTTGGTGTGATGATAGTAGTCACCGGAAGAATTTCACCTCGTAAGGATAATTCCGGTTCGACATGAACTAATTAGGACGGTTCCGTGGTTGTTTTTTGGAGCGGAAGTAAAAAAAATCTAGGCTATAGTGAAAACCATTGTGTGTAATAGTAGTTACTAATAACAATTATGATTTAGCTGTTTCCTGTTGTAATTTTGTTTTATAATTTTATTCTTGGACACAAATGAGCGAAGCTGCTATTTGCTTATATTATTATTGCTGCATACATACTTATTGAACAGTTTTTGTTTCTCATGAATGTGAATCGTGTTGCCGAGTGTTTTTCTGTAAATTTTTGTATGTGTACATAATTTTTTATATTTACGATTATGATAACCATCGCTTACTACTGATATGATAATAATTATTAATTGTGAAATAAAAATTGACGAACATAATGAATTGTGAACATGAAAATATTACCTGTTTAGATGTAAGGTCTACTATACATGCATTGTTTCTGGTGTGTATATTGTAAAAATCATGTACCGTGTTAACTTCGTTTTTTACGTTTCGTCTTAATTCCATGGAGTACTTTTGTGAGGTGATGGCAAGTAAAGGTATTTGTTTATTGGTTTTCAATTAGGTTAATACGTGTTCATGCGTCGAATACATACATGTGCGGTACACATACAGATATTGCAGGGTCTGAAAGATAATGAAAAAGGAATGTACACTACTTCATTAAGTATGTCGCTTACGACGATCCAAAGATAATACTATTTACCCATGGAAATAATTTTAGCACAAGGCAGACGTTTAGAATTTACATTAGAGTGTCATTAGGTATCTAAAATACAAAAGGCGAAGGATGAATTAAGAGCTATCAGATCACTAAATACCATGACAAAGATAATGTGATTTGTAAAAAATTATTTTCTTTGTATAGTTTTAGTTTTGAATCAGTTTACCCATTCATTTAACCAAGAGGTGAAATGTAATGAAGATCTTTTATTCGAAATAATATAATAAAATACTACTAATATTCCAGGAATATAATCTGAGATGAGCTAAATAGATACTTGAATCTTTAGAATGTTTAGGAGGCACTAAGTGGGCTGTAGAATGTAAGGTATTAGTAAGAAAATACTACGCTATAATTGTGCAGTGCAGTGATGAACGTGGTGTTTTAGGTCATGATTACCGTAATATTATATTACACTATAGTTTATTATTACAAGTATTCAATTATGTGTCAATCTCCATTGTCATTGGTGTAGCTAAGTAATTGTAGCGTTTAGGGTTAAAGATCTTTGGTTCATTATCCTCCACCTACTCCGACCTCTCGCCCTGTCACTGCAACCCGTTATCTCGTTTTTGTCCTATAGGCTTTAATTTCGGTAGGTTTTGTATTTTCTTCAGTTCGCAACTTTTAATCTTGAATATATTATTATTAAATACCTACTTCAAAAATACAGTATGTTGATCTATTGCTAGATCTATTATATGCTATAATGTATGTACTGTAAGCTACTATGTGTTTTGAAATGCAGATACTTTTTATACTGAATATAGATGCATTCAAATACTTATCGTTCATGCAATGAGTCTGCTACGCTCATCAGTAGTTATAATTACATGATTAAAATAATGAAATATTATATGTCTCCATTGCTACTAAACTTGAATGAATTTATGAACTCAATAAAATAGTGTAGGCAGTATTCACAGTATCATGTTAAATGTAAGCAAAGGAAATGAAGCTTGTGCCACGTTTTTTTTGTAAGACTCAGCATACTATATTATAACTAATCTATTTAAGAACTTCGTATCTGTATTAGTGTTCCTTCGAACTGACGTGACGTTGAATGTGTAACAAAGAAAAAAAACAAAAAGCAACGCTATTTAATACTTGTTGACTTTTTTTTATTCTGCTTCGTATGAAGCACTTATATTCCTAAGCAAATGTAACGAATACTATTATATTGAAGATGCAGAACGCAACAGCTGATAACTGTCGATTTTCGTAGATAAATAACTGTAGAATTTGATGGGACTGGATGAATCAGTTAGACAAGTAATTAAAATAGAATAAAATAGTATTGTCTAAAATACTGATTAAAATATTGAAATAGTCAGTAATTCATTCGATGTGTGTTTGGACGAGATTTTTAAATTTTTTACCAGAAAAAAAATAATTGATTTAAATTTTTAATAACAATGACAGTTTGTGTAGTAGTCTGGGTATAAAATAATGACACACATTACCTACAACATAGTCTTTTGCGCTTGGTCATGTAATTTATTAATTATATATATTTATTACCTACTTGTGTGCATTTGTTCAACGTGCTATTAAGTACTATATATAAACTTATAATATTCCATACCATTTAATTATTAGTATAAAACTACCACGTACATTTAGTACATATGTTATTGCTTAAATGTTCAGGCCACGGCCGCTTGTCCTTCAGTGGATGAGGAAAGCAAATCTTTAGTAAAAATAAACTGACAACATAACACGAGAATGCCATATCCCCAACAAAAAAAATCAAAGATCTATATAGGATTAAAAAATATTAATTAAAATAAATCAAAAAGTAAATCTTTCTACATTACCTATATTAAGAATTAAGAATTAAAATGATGCAAGTGAGTGGCAAAGGCAACTTACCTAAAATAACTCTTGATATTTAATTATTACTATGTACGCTGAAAACCGAATACCTAATACCAAAATTCAAAATTATGAGATTTTCTTGACTGTATTCATTATTATGTTGACAAATGTAGTTGGCAGACTGTGGACTGCGGCTGCTGCTGATACTGTCCTGTCCTATCGTACATCTACAGGTGTACCTACTTAAATAGATCATTATACATAACCATCAGTTGAGCTCAGAAAACTGAACTTGACAAAATATACATTTAATAATTAATTATATATATGTATTGATGGGAAAAAGAAGGGCAGTCTTGAATGTGTTCAAAAACATATAATATTAATTATTTCGCTTTGCTTCTGTTCATTTTTGATGTATTTACTCTCATGTAGATAAAAATTCCTGAGTCTCCTAAAAATTAGCATATTTTTTGAAGCCAAGCCATAATATTATGTTATACTCGTCCGTCATAATTTAACTATTATAATTATTTTCGTATTACAATTACATACAAAGTGACATGTAGAAGCTATTACTTTAACTTACATTATATATATAAAAAAGATGAAAAATTTGAAAATATAAGAATCATGTGAGCCAATTGAAATCATCAAAATCTTTTATTATTCATTCTAATCTTCGCAGACTTCAAACGATAAGTTGACCACACTTACAAGTTTAACTTTATAAACTGTGATGCAAAAAGTCTACAAAATACGAGAAAGAACAAAAGGCAGTCGTATAATAATAATAATAAAAGATTATATTTAAATCTAGAACCTCACCCTCAGTTTAGGCACTTGAATTCATACTCTTCTTTCTCCAGCTCTATAACTTTATATCCATGCGGTGTTCTTGCTAACTCATACCTACGTTATATAGAGGATGAATCTGACTCGAAACTCGAAAGCTAGTACGGTTCAGTTGCTTGTTAGTAAGGAAATAATTAGATAACATATAGGTACAGCATTTTGTAACGTTGGATGTGTGTCGCAATCGGATTTGTTGAAAGTAAACCAAAACCAAATGAAACCGAAGCGTTCACCTCAACCCGTAACGTTAAGACTATTATCAATTCAATTATTATTTTATCTCACTAGAAATAGATTTTGCATAATGAATCAAAGAACCTGCTTATGTCAGTCATCATAGAACTAGATTAAGACTTACAAAATAAAGATGGAAACAAAGATGTCATCACAAGAAAGCCTAATGAAAATAGAGCACAAACGTACGTACGTAAGTACAATAATTATGAAGTCTACACTGATATAATGATAAGATTGTGTATCGATATATGTGTAGGTAGGATATCCGCTTCCAACCCATTCGTTATCGTCAAGCTAATCTTAATAAAATCAGCAACTGTACTGCGTGTTCAAAATTAAAACCAGTCATGACTACACGATATAGTAATGAATTATGATATGACCGACAACCGCAGTAACCGCACCGTTGACTGTTCTAGAGACTAGAGACAACTGATCTATGCTGCTTTAATTATAGTTGTACGAATGTAACTATTATAAAACTGTATGTCTTATATTTCCACACGTACTTTTAACCTATATGTTTGTAAGGATTACCAATACATGCCCATCCCAACATCAAACACAACAACTACTACCTACTCGTGTAGCATATAATTACATACATATATATATATATATATATATAGCTAATTAATACTTTTACTATAATTGTACACGTACCATAACCATATTCCTGTATGAATTGTTGAATTGACTACAAACACAAGGCTAAAATCGCTGATGTTGATGAGTTGATTTCCCTGTCAAAAGTTCTGTCATAGTGTCATATTATCTGAATAATAATAATATGCAACTTACATAATTAATTACATACAATACATCGTTTTCTTACCGAATTTTAAAATTGAGAGGTCCATTTTTTATTATTTTTTAAACGAAGTATTATGAGGCTATAGTATTATAAATAGATAATATTATATAAAATACATAATATAATAGAATCAATAAATGCAATATACAAATACTCTATAATTCCAAATCCTCCTGAGTGCTGTGTCGATTCCTTTCACTCGCTATTCATTATTCATGCATAAATACAATACAAATAGGATCAAATCTCAGTCAGAGTCATTGAATTTATGATAATATTAACGATACCATATGAGAGATGAAAATAAAAATTGCGTCATTCCATTTTCTTTTAAAGATAGCGTTCTCCCTTTAATAATTACCTCTGCAAATTCCTATGAGGAAGACTAGCATCAATATCAGCACCGAGCGTTAGGTACCTGACGTCGTCCTTCTTCGATCCAAAATTTTGCATCCTTTTACGTGTCTCCGCGTGAGTTCTTACTGATCATTGAAAAAATTCAACAGGAATAGATGTATAGGTAAGTAAATACATCTGCACTGAATTGTTTATGCAAACCTTTGCAGTAACTTAATCATTAATCATGATTCTATCACGTAAAAAGTCAAATGCACATCATATTCATAAGTACTAGCCGTTCCCACGTATTTAAATTTAATCCACATCCAGCTCGGACTAAAGAGATCATTTCGCTTTTATTATTTTTCAATCTTTAGAATAACAGTCACATAAATGTTCACATGTATTTTAAATTGTCAACGCTTGGATTAGAACCCCATTCTTTGCTCCAATTTGTATGCTAATCCGATGTGTTTAAGAGAATGTATAAATAGTATTTGGAGAAGTGTGATGTGTAATGAAATGGTACTTTGAATATTAAACACATTTTAATTTGGATCATAAATATTTCCCATTTCTTTATAAATTGACCTGTATTTTATTTGCTACGCCACGTTTGAAAATATATATCATGCATCATCTCCTATACTTAAATATACATACATATTATATATATAAACCTACTAGCATGAATATAAATTTGCTTTAGGCTCTCTCTCTCTCTCTCTCTCTCTCTGTCTGATGTTGCTGTACACAGTACAAATAGAACTACAATATAATTTTGCATACAGCACACAATAATGCATAACAAGATCTTTGAACATTTTCTATAAAAGTTTAATTATATAAATGCAAGTAGTTCCATTAACTACATAGTTGAACACCAAATCATAATAATGTAGGTATGTGTAATCATAATAATTAATTTGTCGTTTATATTTGTAAATGTAATGTAAATCTAACTTCACAGAATGCATACATAATCAAAAAGGTGTACTCAATTAGGTTGATTTACCCAATCTCAGTCATCCGTCCACCAGTAAAACTGCAAAACGGACAGACCAACAATGCTAATGTTACAATTACAACATACTTAAGTTAGCCATTGTAAGAACAGGTTATATAATAATTATATTATTTTGCCCATGCACATATATCTATGTATGTATGACAATGTTCCACTCCCGTATCACATATAAATTCATTTGGGACATTTTAATCAACTCCCTGTACTTATAAAATGACTTTACAGTTCGGATTTGGAATTGGGATCGAGAACACATGCCTACTGGAAGTCGCAGCAGCGGAACGTAGAAATAATTGTATGCAGGTATAGAGTCAATACAGCTATACAATTATGTCAGGATGTGTTTCTTCTCGTATAATATCAGCGACGTTTAACAAACCATTGGTTACAATAAATTATATTATTACCAGTCATAATATTATTAACAGTATAACAACACATAATAGTCAATATATACAACTTTGTGATTAACATTACTCATGACGCACACACATCCATCAATTTTATTCAATTCGGTTTCAGTTCCGTAAGCACCAAAAGCATTGTCCATTACCAATATCAATATCACCTGACAAAACATAAAACATGTATCTACCTAATTTAATCGAATACAAAATTGCAAAACTTTGCGATTATTCGATTTGGAAACAGTAAAACATTTACAGAATTACACAAAATGATCAGCCTAGAATTCAAATCGAATACTGCAAGAACTAGTGACACACAATGGCAATACGGAGACATGAGGTACAAATAACTACAAGGTTACGTATTATTTCCTTTTTCCTAGTTACAGTGGAAAATTGAATCAGCAACTCATGCATCTGACATTTATTACCCTAAATAATAATATCTTGAGATAAAAAGCTGGCTAGCCATTAAGTACATTAGTTTTGATTGAGAGGAAAATTAAAGCAGCTACACACACGTGTAACGATAATTATCCTCTTGCGTCCAATATTCTTACCATAGTCACTATTGCTAAACTTCAATTTACAGATATTCACGTCAGCCGTGTGTAAACAAAAGTAGAATTATACTTATAAGTAACTACATACAGACATCTATCAATATACACACGGTAATAATACAGAGAGAGTATTCTTCAGCTCAGGAATTCAGTTTACCTCTACACTACTATCTGGAGCCTGCAGACAATTTAATACAGGTAAGATAGGTACCAGTAGACGAATTGTGCACTTCGCGTAAAACTTAAGAAGCTGTACGTAAAAACAATAGCAGTCTTGAAAGTATGATGCGTGAACATATTCTAAAAAGGTGAATCGAATTGCACATATATACTGAAATATATAATTATTACGTCAACTATAAACATAATGCCTAATACAAAACTGTAAACTCATTTTATTTCTTATATGACTGTGTTTGACAAATGAAAAAAACGTATGTTATTGTCCTAACACTTGAATAAATCGCAATCAATCAATCAATCAAGGAAGCTCTTTCCCCGTACGAAAAAACTTAATTTTATCTGTCCAAACAAATGATTAGCTTTACTTCACTACAATGCTCACCATTTAAAGTTACGTAAACCGATCTGTTAATTTAATTGCAATAATAAATAATACGCTTGGTACAATATAAAGCTACCCACACCGTAAACGGTTGCAAGTAAAGGTTTTCACAAAATTTTAAGCGCTAAAATGTATATTTGAAGTTTTTCTACGAAAGGACTTGTTATACGTCAAGAGCACCATTTGTCTAATAGAATACCAAATAATGACATTTGATTTGTAATAAAGTAACTATTGCTTTAACATATCCAACCATATTGGTAGGTATATAAACTTCAAAGTGTTGTGAGTAATCGTTTTACCTACCAGCCTGTATTCTTAAGGGCCCGCAATATTTTTGTGTAGACGCTGCAAACGTTATAAAGTTAATATTTGTTTCGCAAAAAAATCAGGGTTTGAACTGTTCAAGAAGAAATTTTAATTTTAAAACCTTACAAGCCTCTACACTTGCCAAATGACTTTGTCCTGCTATAGCAGGACTATAGAGGAATGCTCACATTCCTTAGGGCATAAACAAAGCAGCTATAGCTTTGAAAGTGTCTATGCAAGATACTGTGGACCCATAGTATTATTCAACACCATTATAAGTTAACTTGATAAAAGTAGATAATTTATTGGTTCCGTCTCAGATCGTCGCCTTCCAAAATGTCGCCTTTCCAAATCGTCGCATTTTTTTTTCGTCGCCGCCCATAACGTCGCCGTCCCAAAACGTCGCCTTCCAGAATAGTCGCTAAAAATAAATCCTGATGGCAGCATTTGTACGTCACCAAAATACAACATGTGTAAAATTAGTTTAATTTTTTAATTTTTAGTTTACGGTTTTTAAATTATGTGTAAGTCGGAATTACACTGTTGTTGTTGCCACAGCAATCAAAGTGATGTGTGAACCAGAAGTGAGTGACGTCAGTGAGTTCGACTAACTAAGAACAAGGTCCTGATAGTGAGTAATTCATCATCATAATTCATTGTCATTTGCCGTCTGCAATTTTGATAATTAAAGCTATAATTTGTTTTAATGTTTTTTCCAAAGCTAAATGGTTTTTATCGTCAAATTTTTGGAAACGTGAAATTAGTTCTTCAGATTTTTTGCTTACCTTTTAGTAAATAAAAGCAATCATTTTCGCCTAAATTTGAACGCATACACTTTCATAGTAATTGTTCGCTTTTACAACGCATAACGCTCAACAATTCTGATTTTACCCATATTGTATTTTGGTCACTTACAAATGCTGCCTTCAGGATTTATTTTTAGCGACGATTCTGGAAGGCGACGTTTTGGAAATACGGCATTTTTTTAAGGCGACATTACGGCCAGCGACGAAAAAAATGCGACGATTTGGAAAGGCGACATTTTGGAAGGCGATGATCTGAGACGCTTCCAATTTATTACATGACTTGGAACTTGGAGCATTAGAACCCACAACAAGAAATAAATAAACTTTATTTGTTTTAAGACTCGAGTCGAAAATAAAACTCGCAATGACCTTCGAGCTTAACAAAAATGATCGTGTAATTAAAAGTAAAGGTGAAATGGTGAGATGCACAGGTACACACGTACCCATACTCGCGAAAATTAGTTGATTTCCTAAGTGCGTGTAGGTAGCTCGTGGTAATTAGGATTATGATTATGTTAAAGAATGCAATTAAGTCATACGACTAAGAAGTTGAGAGATTGCTTCCAGTCGTATCTCCCTAATTATGTATTCGACAGTATAAAAAATAACCAGCAGCCCTGCTTGCTTGTACAGATCGTCTGTTGATGATGATGAACATATGGATGACATAATTATTAGGAAAAAAATAGTGCAGATATTCGAATAATAGGTGCTGCTCTGTCTGATCAGTGCTAGAGGTACGAGAGACGGATGAGAATGATGAGACAGACGATGCTTTGTTTATAACCGAACTGGGGGTTGCTTCCGGCATTTACATCGAAGTAGTCTTGCGAAAGCATTCCGAAAGTCTTGATTGAATGCTGTGTACACTGCCAAACAAAAGAATCAAATTATAGTAATATATCGTTTTGCATCATCATTGTATATTATCATAGCATACGATAATCCTTATATCATGTCAATTACACCTGAGGATATACGAATTAGAAAATATGCCTAGTTCCTTTTCCGCTCGTTCTGACAACTCGTGCTTGTAATCAATGTAAAGTGTCACATACATAAATAGTTAATTTGCTTATTATTTATTATCGTGACCCTTTTATTTCCCAAACATTGCCTAACTCCTAATTGCTCACTCTAAAATCAATTAAAAACTTCTTGATTTCTCCACTGTGCAATGCATTTTTTTAACATCTTTATTTCACTTTCTAAGAGAGCGTCAATTGAGTGGCATAAAATAATACAAGTGTGATTTGATATTCACATATACATAGAAATAAAAATTACAGCTAGGCGCTAGGTATCTTTAATTATAGCGCTACATACTTTATCCCGAAAATATTAGACCCAGTGTCCCATTCGCTTTCATAGTTGAGATTTTTATAGAATTAAAAAATATCCCACCCTGATGTCCAGTTTTAAACTTTTACCCTTTTGTAAAAGTAAAAACGGCATTGCAGCGAGCGGAGTACACCTTTTTTAACAACTTTCAAGGTTTGTAGTCAAAAGTTATTGTCTACCAACCTTGAAACAATTTCCTTGTCTAGTACACTTCCACTAAATTAGGGGAAAACTATGTCTCGTTTGTAGATACGCAGTAAAATAGTAGATAGCGATTCAAAAGAAAAACTGCCACGGGAATTTTAGATTTTTTAGAGTTAAATGCAACACTTTTCGAAGAATCAAAATAAAAAATCATTAGCCTTAGTCCCCAAAATCTCGTCCTCTCATGATTCATGACTCCCTTTGATGTAATTTATAAATCCAGTTTTAAAATTGAATGAAAGAAACATGTAAATTGTATAAAGATTAAAGTTTAGTTGTTATATTCCAGTTATTGTAATATGTTGTAGGTGGGATGGGTAATTAACCGAGTCATTCGTTTTCATTTTTATACCGGCCAGATCACGATCTCATTACGAAAAAAATTTTAACACTTTTATAACGTAAAGTTTAACGTAACTGGAACACATAGACCTACCACCCCTCATGCTCCGTTTTGTTTCAAAACCCGTATAAAACCGTACCCTATCTTACCCTAGCTTTGTTTAGCCTGATAATGTCATAATTATTCTAGGAATTCACAGTGATCTGCGATATACCATCGGAGTTGACGTTTCTGTAATTTATTTTTTATCAGCCCACTTTGAGGATATTTTTTATTTTTCGTCCGTATGAATATCTAAATTAAATCTGGGCTTGGTATGCAATCGTTTATTCATGTAATCGGAGGATGACTGCCGTCACACCCCTAACTCTTAAATTAAGTACCAGTTTTATATCTATAACATAGGCACCTATTACCTCCCTCAATCTTATTTGTCATTTTAGGGTTATTTTGTCTCGATATAAGCAAGTAGCAAATAATTAATATTATAATTATGTTGTCGCAAACGAAGTGCACAAGTGCGACCTTGCCTGCGAATATCTGTACTGACAACACCATCTAACTGCAGCCACAATCACAGGCTTCTGGTTTGAACTTCAAGGCCCTTTCGATCTCACTTCACTAATAGAATATTGAAGTCCGCATTTGAAAGTATTACAAAATGAATCGTCAGATACAATTTAGGCAGATACTATTACTAATCAGGCCACACGATCAATGTCAAGTCAGGTCGGGTTAAGAGTTATTCTAATGTGGGGTAAATTGAACCCAAATGGCAGGTTTTCTGTTTTCTGTTAGTGAGCCAGTGGAAATAAGTTAACCTCTAGTTGATTACTATTCTGGTCACATTAATTATCCAGCAAAACGTTGTCCTATTTATACCGTATAAAAGTTCATTGAATCTACGGTTAAATTCTATGGCCAAGTATGCACTATGCAAAATGTAAATGCTCAACTTGCCATGACCACGCATGCAGCTTGTATTATTTTGAATGGCATCGCTAATATGAACTTAAACATCTGAGAAATTAGGTAAAAATTGTGAAACTAATACAAAATAATTGATTAGAGACAATCGGTTAAATTTTTACAGCTATATACATCTGCAAAATAAAATTTATCAATGCTGCACTGAAGACTTTTTTTCGATTTTCTGGCTAGGAGAAATACTAAAAGGAGTCTTGTTTTTTGTTTAAATTTTACAAACAAAAAGTTGCAAAAATACGTTTACGGATTTTACAGTGTAAAGTTTACACGCATGGAGTTTTGAGCCGTCTCAGACCTTGAGCTCGACTGGTCAACGTAACAAGTGGAGCATGCGAGCTAATTGTGAATTCATTTTATACGTTATAGCTAGTTCGCAATAAATTCTCAATTCTGCACGGGTATTCGGTAGCGAGACAAAAGTAAGAGACATGAGATATTCAACTTCAAAAGCGGTTTCGGAGCTATTTACGATTTCTTATCTGATCGCGCTGATTTATGAGCCTGAGCTTAGGTAAAGCGTTTATAAACTTCGGCTTGGGAGAAGGAAACTTGTAACCGAGTCTAAATAAGTCAGAAGCTGCGATAAAGACGATACACACTTTCCTTCCCTTTTGGAGGATTCTTTCCTTGAAATCTCAATGCAATGGCTAATTCATTGAAAAGCAAGTAGCGAAAGAAATTCAGATGCCGACGCTTGTTTGACATGGTACTTGACACTAATATTCATCGTTAATCATTCATGATTCTATTTCTGATCATTTTCCTGTAAAAACAGAGTTGGTTGCATCTTGCACTGCATAAAACCCGAAAAGTTGCTTCTCCTGGTGCTCCCAGGCATGTACAAACAATGACTACTTTCATCTTCTACGAATACTATGGTAGACGTCTAGTCCTGTCCTGGGATTATACCAACAGTGAAAAGTTTGACTATATTTTGTTCTTGGTATCGTAATTGAGATATTAGTAGGTGGGTGGGAGGTACATCAGGATATATAATATACATAGTGCAATGCAGTGCTCTAGAAGCATAGGAAAAACAAACTTACAGAAAGGATTGATGAGGGAAGAAGTCCATCCAATCCAAGTTGCACCTTCCATTATTTGATCATGAAGGTACCAGTGGGAGTCTGCAGAGCCTAGAATAATTATTCAAAGTTTAATTAATCCTTCAACCAGTCTGAACCTTCAACTAAAAGCCCAGCCAACCGAAGACGCGCAACTTTCTTACCTTGTGAGAATAAAAAAGAAAATCGTTTCATAAAAGTACCAACATCAAGGGTGCAGCAACTGACAGCATAGTGGACAATTAATAGTGTAGATGATTATTTCAGGGTTGTGAATGAATGTTTTCCCAGAAACCATTCAAGAACTACGCTGAGATTCCGAGGATAGAAAATGTTTGCAATTTATATCTTCGTGACACTTTGATTTATCAAACGTTGAGCACAGTACACATTCAGCATCACAAGAAATCCTTGAACAATTTACAGAATTTCATTTTACAAGGTAGCTAGTCTATTTTATATTCATAGGATTTTCACTTGAGCAAGTTGTCAATCCCATCTTACGTTCATGCGTAAGAAATAGAAAAAGAGTTTATACTTTTAGACAAATAACCAACGGAGAAAGATAAAAAGTTTTTCCATCAAGTTCAAGCCCCACAAGAACAAACTTTTTAATTTCAGCAACTAATCCACTGAATAGCTCGAGCTACCCTGAGGAACTTGTTAGTTCTTGACCTTCCTTCAAATAATCAGATTATTTAATTAGGTATAAATATTAGTTAATGCACCTAACAGCCACGAGTTTTTACTTTGAAGTTTCTTGTAAATATATTCCTTCTAAGCATGTCAAACATCTTATCCACCAAACCTGTCTACATCTTCACAGTATTCCAAATAGTTTTCTAACACCAAATTTATGTCAAAGAAGTTACGACCTCATTTTTTAATTTACTTATTATATATAAACCCAGAACTTATCATGACGTCTTCTTCTTTTCGCTACAGAAGCAAAAACTCTTAAATCCAGATTAGTAATCAGCAAGGATTTAGGATTTGATTTCACCCTGATCCGTGGAACCAAAACCGGTGAAACCGATCCTCAATTTTGGGCGCATCTCATCTCACACTCATGTTTGTCGAATTCGAATTTATGTAGGCATTTTAAAATCTTAATTTATTCATTACATAATATTTCAAGGAGAGATTATTGTGAACGTGTAGTTGGTATAATGAGCAGGATTTTCTGAATCATTTAACAGGTCACGAAAAGGGGATACATAAAGGATATATTTGTGAATTTCTATATTATGTTTACGATCAGTTTGTTTGGTAGGTTTCCTAAAAATGTTACAATTGATTTCCTTTTTACTCATGGAGTAGTCATGCAATATACTCACCACAGATTTTTAATTCTTTAAAGAGGGATGCATTCGAAATGTCTTAATGCACTGTCTCTGTACTGCAATTTTTTGGCTCTACACTGACCCACTCCTATTTGCAAAGGAATTACATATGCCCAGAGAACTTCCTCCGACCCGTAAAATTAAGCTAAATTTGTCAATAGTGACAAATTTAGCTCAATCTTACGTAAGTATTTCTGGAATGTGATGCATGGCTTCATCGTCACTTTGATGAATGCTTTCTATAAGAAAGCCACATGCATACTAGTACCTACTTTACTATGCCGCAATACGTATAAACGCTTTTAAAACTGGAACCCAACCTCAGGATTGCGCTCTAAAACTGGAGCTGTATTTTACAAGAAAGACATTCCTTCTAACAAGAACATTCATTTAGTGTAGTGAAGAAATTAATGTGTAGAAGTTTGATGACGGGAGCAGTAATAAGTACCCCATAACCCATTGCCTCTATTTCACTCACTATCATTTAACTGTATGAGTAGAGCAAAGTCAGTGTCAGTTGATAAGATTCGCAAATACCAGGGAACACAGTAGTGGAAGGTTAGAATTTATGCATAGTTACCAACAAAGTGCATTGCTTTAAGTGGATTAAGTCTTACCAATTAGTATGTCTGAGAACTATCCCATGTATTTATCATCTCAATTATCTTTCTACTTTAATCTCGTTCAGTCAACCGAAATCCTCGACGAATACCATCAGCAAAGCTGGCTTGAAGGAGCTGTACATCCCATTTACAGTCGACCAACAGCTTGCATGTACAGTAAAGTGTAGCCTGATGACAACAACAAATCTCTTAAAAACAATGCCAAAAACATCGTTCTGTGTTTTAAGGACTTGCTCAACTTCAGTTCCCTCAGGATCAACAACATTGGACTCACTCGAGATGCAAAACGAGTTAAATATTTTTTCAACAAATTAGTATTTTATATTTCGAGTTACGAGGCAAAGCGGCGCATATCCACATTTTTTTTAAAAAATCAAAGTGTCTCTATTTCAACTTAACGCTATGCTATGGCGCTAGGCTGTTTTTAGAAATTTCTAGATATTCGTAACTTTCCTTTTAGAGGTGTCTGGATATGCTCCAATTTGCTTTAAAAAAATACGAATGCGCACAACTTTGCCTCTTAACCTAGGTATAATAAATATTTGAATGAGTTTGGAAAGTAATTAATTCTTTCAACTTTTCCCTTCTAGTGGTGAAGTGCTGATAGAAATGTTATTGCAAGCTTTCAAAAAGAATGCTTTTAAATAGATACCTCGTAAAGGCTTCATAGTTTCGGTTTGATTTTGATACGTGAATACTTGAACAGTTGTGAAGCACTTGCAATACTTGCAGTTGCATTCATTCTGGTTGGAGTTTGGTTAAGAGTCTACGCTCTACTTGATCGGCAAGTGTGCTCACTGTAATAAAATGATAGTTGACAGCATTTACATAGTATGGAGTGAAAGTACATATGTGATGAGAGAAGCAGAGTAATAATACTGAGTTGACGCTCAAAATAATCATGCGAGTTGAGAAATTCTTTGTCGAGTGCAGTTGTAGCATTTTAAATTGGTCAGGGGACTGTTTTGTATTTTATTATCCTTCCATACTCGTGGAGCTATTACATGGATGAATGCTAAAAGTGAAAATCATGATTTCGGATTTCGTCTTTTATCTATCCTGCCGCTTTCTCTCACTCTCCTTCCACCCCTCCCTCTCAATCTCTCTCAATCTTCCTCTCTCTCTCTCTCTCTCTCTCTCTCTGGATAGCTTTTGCTTCTCATTGAAAATTGAAATCCGACGCGAAAACGATATCGAAAACGAATCCAGAAACGTGTCAAGCCAATATATTTTTGTATTCGTCATTCGTCGTTGGTATGAATGAATGCGGTCTGTCGCTTGCCAGGTCTAATTAACTAGACTTTTCAACAAGGCTCAAGTTTGAACACTTGACTTGACTCGTAGCCGTAGCATACCGTGTCAAGCTTAACTAGCCCAAACCAATTGAAATCAGACACCAGAAACCAGGCCAAACCAAACCAAGCCATACGATATCCGGTGGAAAATAAATTATCTGTACAATATTTTCCTTTTTCATTTCTTCAATTTCAGTTCAAAATCCCATGAAGATCCGTGGATGAATGTTCAGAGTGAAAGTAAATTCACTTTTTTCCCAGTATCCAATAAAATTATGTAGAAGCAACTTTGGCTGATAGTCTGATAGACTAGCTGTAGATTGCAAATGCAATATCTGAGAACGTCGATCTGATATAATGTATTTCATTCAACGTTTGTGTAGTAGGTGTGAGCACTCCTGTGAGTACTTTTACCTACTACCTTGGTTTGTTGTTGGTACCCACATATACATACATAGGTACATACATCAACGTATTGAGTTTCAGCACTTCCACTACAGACTTTTTTTTCTCACAAACCCTTTTCTTCACATTTGTTATAGAAATCTCGACAAGCACGATCGTAGGATGCAGTATAAATTGGCACATTTCAAATTTAAATGGTTTCTCATTTATACAGCGTTGTATGGAATATACAATGACAAACTTAAAACTTCTTCACCTTTCAGTCAGTAAGCCAAGTCAAAAGAAAACTAGGGAAAGAAAGCCAGAGGAAATGAGAAAATTGAAATCAGTAAAAATTATTTTCCAAGTGTTGATAGGATTGTGTGCAAACACGTGTTTAATTATATATAACAGCCATTTTGACCACTGGCAAACCTTAACTGAGGAATTAAAGAAAACTGCTGACGGCAATGCTAAGGACAAATATTGACATTTACGAGCCATGGTTTTGGTCCAGAAAGAAAATGATGCGGAATTTTGAGGTTTGATCTTTTCCAAGTAAATACTACCTCGCTTCCCTCACACTAATATGTACCTACAAGTTTGACTTTGAAAGCGTCGGCATTTTATACTGCGCCAACTCAAAATGTGCTTGCTGTACATTCAATTCTGATGACGTGTCAATACAATGACCACGAAATTGCATAACCAACAATTTGTATCCATCAAAAGTATTTGTAAAGGTAAAAAATATGTACCTAGCTTAAAAACGTTATTCATTCATTGCATTCCGCCAACCATTCATAATTCAATCAGCAACTATTGCAAGATACTGTTCAAATATTGAATAGCTAATTATCTTCTGTTGATGACCGATTTCTAACTCTACAAATGTACCTGTCTATGTGAATAATACACAAAATAAATCAAATATTATTTAAAACTTAGAAAATTAAATGTTTACTGATACATATTCAGTGCTAGTACATTTAAAATAGAAAATCCACTATGCATTGAATTCTCCACATTACTATTTTCAAAGTATAGTTCAATGCCAAGCCGAAACATGTAATAAAATAAGAGAACAAACATCAAAATGATTTGTTGCTTAATTGTAATAGTAATATAGCAATACTCGTAATAAATCGTATCGTCAGTATAGTACGTAATACTACACCTACATACTTGTACTTTAATTAACCTAGTAAGCTATCCAAGAATTTCTCGTAATTCATGATAATGATCTCATCCGACAAACTTGTGTTGATCGCTAGATTTGCATTTTCGCGTGAATTTCTTGATAATTCTTGACCTTAAAGTTGCATAAAATTGGCAGAATAATAAATGACAGGTAAATAATAATTTAGCTTCTAAGAAAACTTCAAGCCAACTCAGTTATTTACTCTTGGGACTTGTGACTCTTGTTGCTGTTTTGATTGTTCATTCATACTTGAAGAATAAAATACAGCGGTAATAACACTGTAAATAATAGAGGAAAATATTACAGACCCAAATCAAACGGTCTTTGAGAAATGAAGTTAAAAGTGACATGTTTGATGTTGAAGTGGTCCCAACACGCACCAGCAGCTTTTGAATCGAGTCTGTATTATTAACTTTGCTTGATTTTCTAACGGAGGTATTTCTGATACGTACCTACCTTGATATGTTCTGAATCCTAATAAATCCAAGTATAAATTACACCTAAATATTTTGTCTCTCGTTTCCCTTGACTTGTTCTTATCGACTTTGAATGCATTAGTCAAGGCTAAGACCAAGAGAATCTCGATTTTGTGAGAGTTGATAGTATTATGTGCTATATGTATTGTTAATGTGCGTTTTGTGCACCTCTAATTATATTACTCTACCATGCTTGTGGGGAATGGTCTATCTTGTGATGAAAGTATTCCACTTCTCTATTTTCCAGTCTACGGTCTCTATTAATGTGTATTCAGAACACATCCGTGACCGCAACATCGTCCTCTTTATGAAATCCATTCATGTACTGTACACCATCACAATTCTGTTTCTCCTAACAATGGCTAACGAGAGTGGATCACTATACAATTAGGAGGAGTTAGGTCCTATGTTATCAGTCAATAGGACTTGGAGCAGTTGCTGTCTTGCAAAGACGAAAATGAATTGACGTGGCTTGCTTTTGATATTTATGTTATGCTCTTTTCAATTTAAAATTAAAGCATTTCCCTTTCGTTTGCTGATGAGTTTTATTGACTCCTATAGGTAGTCAAGCTGATGCATATTTGCATATTATGTAAACATGAATAGACCAAGCAGGAATGTGCACTGAAGGAAATCATTTTGAAAACAGTTCTCCCCACTAAAGGTTCAAATACAATGATTGCAGATTGTCTATTGCACATCACTTGCAGATGGTAAAGTCAAAAGGTAGTTGTGGGAATACGCACATATCGTCGTTGAAGGTGCAAAGCTAAATATCCTTTTCGTAACGTTACGGGATTTTTCAGGGGATATTAACTTTTGCATCTTCAACGACGACATCATAATCTGCACAAAGTAAGTGCAGTCCAAGCTTCAGAGAACTGGTATAGTCACAGTCACCACGAGCGTAAACGTGTAGTCGTAAGTAACTACTAATATACATAGTATAGTAATTATAGGTACATATTCTACTGTCAGCTTTGGACAAGGTAAAGATATGCAAGACTTTCCTCTTCATTGATCTTAAGATACAACCACTTACTCTTATCTCAAAGTGAATTTCTTATTTTAAATTTCTCTTTCTTCTCTCGTCAGCCATACGAGAGAAAGAACATGAGAGAGAGAGAGAAAGATTTTGATTTCAAAGTCAAATGATTCATGTGCACCTTTTCAGTTCTTGGTAATCGTACAGGCAATCAGCAGCCCGTGGAGTAGATTTTAGTTCTGATCCAAAGAGCGTGTACCTGTATGGGGTGCTTAATATATACACGTAGCGTCGATGGTAATGGCGATACCGTGGCTGTATTCGCTATCTTGCTGTACCGACATTTCCCGGTTATATGACTTTTGTGTTACATTGACTAAAAATTGAAAAGGCTTGAACGCGTACTTACTTACACCAAAATTAGACCAAGCAAACCAAATAAAAAATCAAAAAAAAACATTTTATCCATTTTTAAACTTACTTTAAACTTTTAGTATCTCTACAAACGCACGTTACAGATCTAACTATTGTTGGTGCCTTCAGCATTTCAGACGCTTTCGAAATAATTGTAACGAATAAGCCATATAGCACGAAACAGCGTTACAGCTAGATAGTGAATTATACCGCTAATATTATTTGCACCTTAGGGAATTCTTTCCCTGGGATTACCTTTCCTGGCTTTGCAAGAGCAATGTACCTACATACGCTGTAAAAAATAAGCAATCTTGAAACAGGAAAAAATGCATCTGAAACGCAAAAAAATTGGTATGAACTGTGCTTTATATACGTTTATATGCTGCTTTAGGCGAACTTTAGATACATCCTAACTGTTTTAATCATTATACTAAAAGTGAGTAGGATCTTGGTGTTTTAGAGATACCAGTTTTTACAGTGTACATGTACATCATAGTTAGGGTTAGGATTGGGCAGAATTAGTGCGAACTTAGCGTGGAGCAGGCCAAAGGAAACGGCTATCACTCTGCAACATAATACACTAATAATACACTGGAACACTATACGGGAGGATATGGAGCAATAACTAGAAATGAGATGTAAGAAAAAGCAAGAACCGGAGACGCTGATGCTGATATAACCTGCCGGCGCCGGTTTGCTACCAGACAGCCAAGTAAGCACGTAAAAGGAAATACCGCAGAAAAAAGACCACAATATGAACTGGAAACAACTACAAGCGAAATAATATACAGCCAAGTACGTGAGTATGGACCTGGACCTGAACCTGGAAAGGGGAAACCGATCGGAACACCAAGCTGGAAGCCTTTTCTCTTCGTTAAAGTTGAGTAGGAGAAACCAACCAAGTTGGTGTTGGCGGATTGAAAAAGCTGTAACGTTCATATTTACCAAAGTCTCTTGTTTTGAAGTTGTGGTGGCGATCTCCCTTCCTCCTTTGGACCTCCTTTGAGGAAGGTCATCATACGAATAAATAAGATTCTACTAACAACAGAGAAGGAACAACTCACGATCCTTCATATATAACGTCTTGATCTACATAATCCAGTTGAAGTTTATGCTGCACTGGGCACAAACACATAGATGCAGATGATGGAGGTTATAGAGATCTACAGCTCCTGTAGTTCTGCACATAGCACTTTGTTCCTAAAAGAAAAAGAAAACCTGCCCACGACTTACCTCGTAAGTGAGCTGTCGAGAACAGCAGATCCGACCGAAGGAGTTTGTACTTTGTAAGATCTTTGAAACTACACCACGGATCAGTTATAATAACAAAACGACTCCACTCAAGCGACTCTTCCAAAAACCTCCTGGTGAATACAACCTTGCGTATACGTACACTGACAAAAATGATCATCTTATTGTAATCATTTGTGAATATCTCCCTTTCTACTTTCACTCATCTCTGTGTCTAAGGTTGAGTAAAGAATGATTAAAATAAGATGGTATTTCGGAGAGTGTACTTGAGTACCTACACCTTTTACACTCTATTAGTAAACCAGTTAACATACACCTGCATACAAACATCTACTGTCCATGCTAAAATATCTATTTCCAACTAATCTAGGTTTCGCTCTCTTTTCTCCCACTCTTCTACCACAGGACCAAAGTGCATGAGTAATGCAGGAAAATTGTATAAAATTGCTTATGACCACATCTATGCTGAATTAGCGGTAGGAAATTTATAGGCTTTTGTACTAAATCCTTCGTTACTTATATAAGTATACAGATTTGGAGTAAATTGCGTCCGAAGTATTTGTAATGGTACCTACATATAAGAAGTTATCATGTCTTGTCCTATGCTTATATTAAACGTGATCCCTGTGGACTATATACATACGAATTTATTTGGCAGAATGATATGGACTGAATATTGAACCGAGTTGTGGGTTTGGATTAAGATGACAGTGGCGATGGAGATGGCGATGGCATAAGGCGGGATGAACTGAGTACTGGAGATGAAAGATGGTTGCATTGGATCTCGGATTGAGTGCTATCACTCGGAATCTCAATCCGACGATCGCGAGTCCGTGTAATAAGCAAGTAAATTGACACACACATGTTTCACAGACTTGGACGATATGTCATGTCGGAGACTTTGAAGAATCTGTGTGGTGGACGTACATACATAGGGAAGTGGATAGGAATTGCCTCCAACTGCAAGTACAACCTGTTTGATAAAGGCATCCAGTGTAATTTATGCTGTCGCATTTGTGTATGTACTGGTCTGGCCTGGCCTTGCCTGGCAGTCGCTGGTCTGTCTGTGCTAGGGAAGCCTTCACGTGATAATAAAGTGAAGAATGGTAGTTTCCGTGTATGCAGTCTCTAATCATTGCATTCATCTTTAATTCTCTAATGCAGTGCATGGGAGCTCGTGAAGCACTGTGCATTCTCTACAGACAACCTATAATTAGAATCGCGATCTGATATACCTACCTAGTAAGTACTATCAGAGTGGAGTACAGTGGGACATGTATTTCGATCATTTAGTATTTAGCAGCACATTCGAGAGTCGATCTCCTCAAAAACCCAGACCTACGTGTACAACCGAGCGCATACGACTATGACTATGACTACGACTACGACTACGACCTACAGCCACAGCATAGCCAACAGTCGGCAATTCCCAAGTAAAATATTTACCTTCGGAAACCACAGAGCCACATCCACACATCCTTGCTTCCACACAAGCACGGACGGATTGAATGACATTCCCAAGGAAAAAAGAGAAGGAAAGCTGGGGAGAAGGGGAAACAAATGGGATGAAATTGAAATCAGATCAAGTATGTTACGTTATTGCGGCATGAGTGCAATGAGATAGGACAGCCAAAACCGGCGTGAAGACCAAGACGATTCTTTCTTCCCTTCTGTGTCTGTTCTGTTCTGTCCTGTTCTGTCCTGTTCTGTCCTGTCCTGTCCTGTCCTGTCCTGTCCTGTCCTGCTCTGTCCTGTCCTGTCCTGCTCTGTCCATGTCCTGCCCTGCCTTTGTAGGCAAATGAGGGAAAGTACAGAGGAAATGGAAGGATTTCGATTGAGTCGACAAAGATGAATGTTGTTTGCTCAGCACATTCATTCACATCAAGATGGTCTGTCCCATAAATAACTGGTCTGCTCCTCGTATCGTGGTAACATGAACTCTATAGCGATCTTTTTGCACATGCACTTTCAACTTATTCCTTCCTTATTCTCCTTCGTCTTCTTTCTTTTTACTTGCTTGCATTTTATAACCTCTAGTCTTCTCCTTGGGCGCATAATGCAGAGCACAGCTGTAATTTGTGTTACATGGATTTCCCATGTATGCCCAGTACATGCTTATACATAGGTACACTCTAAAAGCTGGTACATATCAAACTCCCAAAAGCTCACTCGCATTCAGTATAATTATGAACGCACTTAGTACTTAGATTACATACATACCTAATCACTTGTATTAGCTTTCGATTTTTACACACATACCTACGTACCGCTACTCAGAATTTTCTATAAATCCAACGTTTCAGCATAGAGTTTTTTGAACAATAACTTTAAAAAGTGTATGCTGAGAGCGTTAATTGAAATCGCGAGTACAAGGACAAGGGTAGTGTACACGTGTACCTAATTGGTATAGCGGGAGCTCTGATTTTCTGAGTTTGACTTGACGGTGACACTGATAGGTGCTTGACAAGTCATTTGCATTACGACTTTCGTAATTTCCTTTGCCTGTAAAGTAGAACCTGCCATGGGAGTAACTGTAATCCTTTACTGTCTAATTCCACATACCAAACCAAATACCAAATACTAGTCTTTTGCAGAAATGTGGAGCCGTTGGTACAAAGTAGTGTCGTTTGACCGTGCAGAGGTAAGTATGTAGTTGAATTGGTTAATTGTAAGCTCTTACATAAGTATTTCTGCTCTACCCACCATGCACAATTATGACTTGCATCCTTGCCCCCTGCATAGCCGTATTGACCGTACATGGGAAGAGGTACCTGGGTGCAATATGTATGCATACTACGACAAGTATGGAACAGGGAAGCCTGGAATTGTCTGAACGGTTTGTTCCTAAAGGATATTGACTTTCAATTTAAAGGCCAATGTAAACAAAGTTGACATTTCCAAGCCCCATGTCGGGGAACTATGAATCGAATTCTCATTACGAATTCATGCAACCCAATTTACCCGATTTGGTCGTATTACCCAGATTAGTGCAAAATTCAAAATTCAATCATAGAAGTTGTGTGTGGAGAAACCTGCTGCAGCATAGCATAGCATCACAACACAACATCCCAACATCCACATATTCTTTTGTTCATCAGCGTCAAGCCAAGCCAAGCCAAGCCAATGCCAAAGCTAAAGCCAACACTACACATCCTATCACATTGCAGCAGTGATGACGATGACGATGAAGAAGATGAAATGACACTCGCACTTTTCCATTCACTTTTCCTCAATGGAGCTGAGTGCTGAATCTGACTTGGGCATCTGAAAACTTTGATAGGAAGGAAAAAAAGACAGGACATGGATGGGATGCATGCGAGGGAGGAAGAAACGTGAATACGTATGCATGTGCAGTTAGTCGATCGT
Source organism: Ptenothrix huangshanensis (assembly GCA_036851915.1). NCBI lineage: Eukaryota > Metazoa > Arthropoda > Collembola > Symphypleona > Dicyrtomidae > Ptenothrix > Ptenothrix huangshanensis. Next base: position 46,333 of record JAAXYX010000006.1, on the reverse strand, counting down.
CTGCATTTGATGTGTTCATAGGGCGAAAGAAACCGAAGGAAAGGGAGAGTCCTATGCTCGCAAGGAAGAAAGTACCTACTCCCTACGACGGAATGGTGAACGGTAGATATTTCTAGCCGGAATTTTTATCTGTTTCTGATCACAGTGAGTGAGTGAAGCGAGGGCAAACAAAGGGATGAGAAAATTCAGTGTGTAGTCTGAGTTCCTCAACGTCTGCTCTTCGACCGTAGTAGATTTTTGAATTTGAGCAGTGATAAAATTCCAAAATCATTTGCTTGTACTAAAAGCATAAATTGTATCTGCACTCCCCATTCGGCTCAAGTACAGGTGTAGGGAAAGATAGTACCACAAAGCTCATTGCGCCATGTTCAAGGGAATGTGTAGGTAATGCGTGATTCGTAAGTGTTTCACAAGTTGGAAATGGTTACGTCCCTCAACTCAGCACACATAGTGCACGTACGTTGCTATACACCATTCAAGTGTTTGGTACGGAGTAAGAAAGAGAATGAGAAATTGAAGCTCAGCACGCGACATCCCATCAAAGCCCAAAAACTGTTTAGTCTACATAAATGCATATGATAGGTGTAGAATGTAGAATATTGGTGCTATATTGATGTGTGTCTCGTATTAGTGTAGTGGGCAATCATACATAGGTGACTGGAACGGAACGCAACACAGCGGTGTGTGTACTGTATAGATTAGTGCTAGAGATTATAGATATTTACAGAGACACCCTGTTTGTATATCCGTTTACTGTTTGCCCTTCGCCTCACCCGGTTGTCGTCAATTGCCAATGGTTGTCTGAGCAAATGTTGGAGTCGGAAGACGAGATGTCTTTCAGCTCAGTTCAGATTCCGTTCAGATAACCATGTATGTGTGACTTTGGAACTAATTGAAGGAGTAAACGTAACTTATGGGTCCGGAATACGGTTGACGTGCCCATAATACACAAGTGTGTACATACATTAAAGATAATTTAATGGAAGGACGCGATAAATAATAAATTTCGAATCAACTCCCACAGAACCTAGACTCCCAACAACTCACACTCACACTCTATGGTCTATGCTCTACCCACCAGACCATACCAATCGCCTATCATTATATCATAATGGATCTAGCTATTGGCTGGGAATTTAATAAAATAGAAAACTCGAATAAATTCATTCCCATCGACCGAGATAATTTTGACATGGCGAGAAAGTCAGAATGCTTTTCCCTATACAGGGGATACGTACATATTGAGCAAGTTAACGTTCAAGTCAAAGTCAAAGTCGTGCGAGTAAATTAGGCCAAAAGTACGATGCACAAATGGAAAATGGAAAAGGAAAGGTGTATGAACGACAGGTACATAGTGAGAGACGAAGAGGAAAGGGAAAAGGTAGGTACATAGGTACGTACATAAGAGGGACGTAATGCGTAATATATGGTGGATCGTGGGTTGTGGATGATTGGGATGCCCAGGCGGATCTATTTTGTGTCTTATCTTATCAGGTGTGTCACTAAACTGGAAGGATGCATTTTCCTACAATACATTGGTGTGTATCGCTCGCGAACCGTGTACCGGTACCGGTACCGGTGTACTTGCATATAGGATTATATGCCACACAATTATGGGATTAGGTGCATGCTATGTAACTATGTGAGATTGGATAATAAATAACATGAACATCCAGGATCCGCTCACTTTGTATTAATATGGTTTTCCGAGTTGTTGATACTGTTGGTTGGTGGTGAGGAAGCGGGTTGGAATTATTATTAGATGAAGGAAAAAATGCTTTAGCCCGTCATATCGTCTAGTGGTCTCATGTCGTGTCTAAAGATAGATGAATAGGCATACGCAGATATTATTTATTCCTCTACATACAGATATCTGTACTCTACATATTCCTCTCCACTCTGCAGCATCATACCATACTATATATCTATATCTAGGCACATCTATAGTCCATCTCTACACACAGGGGATCACAGAGCAAGCGGACCTAAGTTCGTGTACTTGATCGGATTACAGTGCATACTTGGGACAATACACTGGGTCTCCGTGCACCTGCATACTCTCTCCTATGTACATATTATGCTACAGTGGAGTTGGACGCGTGCACTGTAAACAGATGCTTATGCTAGAATAAAATGTGTGGAACCAAATTCTTTTTTGATCGTAGATTAAGCCATGGCTGTGTGTCTTGTCACAGGATTGATATGCTCACAGACTAGGGAAGTCTAGTAATAGAGCAATGGAGAAGATGGATAGATGAGACTGAAGAAGCTGCAGAGAAGTAGTTTAAGGTAGACTCAAGATGCAGTCAATGTGTTTGCTCAAGTACCTGAGTCAGGACGGTTCCGGAACCACAACTTGTACGGCAGATGAGCCGGATTCTCTCCATCACATTTCATGGTCTACCTGCTCTCCTCTTCACCACTTACTACATACTTCCTAGCCTGGCCATCCAATTCAATCCAATCCAACACAACAAGAGAAGACTATCGCACCAGATTAATGTGACGGCAGGAAATAAACAAAGAAGGACAAAAAGAATGGTAGGAAATCCGTACCTAGTTCTACAAGGCTAAACAAAATATTGGTTAAAACCCTGTCGTGAATTATGAAATAATAAAATTGTAGAGTACAAGCAAAGGGCTAACATATAAGTCGTATCTCTTACATTGCTCGTCTATAATTATTATATGGGTACCTATAATTTTTATACCTACATTTACTCTTGCATGGGTGCATTATTACAATCAATTATTAGTTGAGCTGAAGGCCAATGTGTAACTTGTGCCCATGCGGCACACGGTGTAACGTGTAACTTTAAACGTGGCTATATTTTACCGTTGGATTGGTTTGCCTTTGGTATGTCAGGCTGACTTGTGAGAGCGGATAAACGATAACCAACATTCATAATAACGTTATATTCCTTATTCTTGTCCCTGCCTCGTGGATATAATAATTACTGCAAGAAGGCCTTTTGCCATTTCTCCTCGAGACATTCAGATTCAGATGCAGTTAATTTAAAGCAAGAGAGAGAGAGAGAGAGAGAGAGAGAGAGAGTCAGGGTTATTTATTCAACACGAGCGAGACGCCGAGACTTTCGGAGGAGCGTGTGGAACATGATCTTGTCTTGATCTCATCGGTGAGACGACGGGTACAAAGGAGACGAGGAAAGAAATTATAATCAGACTTGAACTAGCCATAAATATAATAATGTATTAGCAGAGTATCAACTGTGGCTTCGGGATGTTCAAGTGTGGACATGGAAGCACGGTCGGTGTGGTTTAGGAAGAGGTACGAAAAATAAGAACGTATACTGTAAAAACTGATTCATTTAAAACTACAAAATTCTACTTGTATTTAGCATAATTATTGACGTACTTAAGATGCATCCTAACTGCGCTCATAATTATAATAAATACTAGTACGTTTTTGACGCTTTATTTTAGATTCATTTTTCCTATTTTAAGATTAATTAGTTTTTACAGTATAAGTTGAGAATTATTCATGAAGACGATGCATAGAGTTGCATGCATTGCATTTGTTTACCAAGAATTATGAATTGCGATGGTGTTATTATTACTTTTAATAATAATGATGATGATGACGATGGGGAAAATGTGAAAGAGAGAGAAAGAGTGTGAGTGTTTGAGCCTCATAGCTTCCCATTGCAGGAATATGTACACCGTAATCCACCGGATCGGCATTGGTTCTGCATGGGCATCGGCATTCTGAAACTGATACTCATATTCTGACTCTGATTCGACGACTACATGTCTTGACTTCGGTACTGACGTTTGCAGCTGTTACTTGATCAATTTTACAATGCACCGTGGAGCAAGTAAACCCGGGAACAAACGACACCTTTGAGCCACACAACTTTCTCGGAGCAACATGAGCGGCCGATAGGAGTTTGTAACATGGCTTTAGCAAAGAAGGTGTAGTGAGTACAAGTGCTATGTACATACGCCGTGTCATATGTACTAGCTATGTATATAGCTACTTACATACACGTTCCACATCCATCCAGATGCTCAAGATACAGCCCACTATTCATGACTAGATGCAGATCCAGGGTGATACCTTGGTACAGTTTTAGTCCCTCTCCCATCTTTTGGCTTTAATGCTCCTTGGACACACAACAGATATGGCCAAAATGTGCTGAATTTATACGCCATTACGATTAGACCATTACCATACTTACGGATGAGCCTCGGTCTCAGAACACTAAACACACTTGTGTACAACCATTGGCCATGCTGAGCAAGCACCGGAGCTCCGCGCCGTCTAAATGCAATCTAAAGGATCTATGTAGAATTTACGAGGACGGAAATATGAAATAGCGTTTCGCATTCCTAGCAAGCCACTTCTACCCCGTCCTCCGCGTGCCTGTCCCCATCTCCATTTCTCACTCGCTCACTCACTCTGTCACTTACTGCCGTAATACCCGATCGGAGAGTGAGTGAAGTTAAGAAGCAACTTGAAGTTGAAGTCTAGAAGCTTGAAACCTATCTGCTGGTATCCACGTGGAAACATTATGATTCACATTTACCTATCTTTCAATAACCTCCGGAGTAACGATAAAATCTCTAGAACATGAGCACTCTTCACATTCTCAAGTGCTACTTCCATTGAAAAATTGTTGAAATCCTTAATCGTCTACTTTAACCATATTCATCCTCTCATCATCCGACTACAACCTCTCAAGAACCCCCACACTTGACTTTCACCAACGCTGTTTACGATGAGTGACGATTACATCTTGTGTAACCAACGCTTGGCACACTGAAATCCCCTAAACATTTTCACAGGACTTGCCCTCCATTCCCCTCGCATCGCATCGCATCGCACCGCATCGCAGTATCCCGGTAATTATTATTGCGCTAGCAGACTAATAATTACAGCCACCAACACAGTTGCTCCTTTAACAGTTCCATTCATCTATGCATCACTTCCGTTTCCGAGTCCTTCAAAACAAACATCAATTCTCTTTGTATTTTTACCACACCCATGACCCATCACGGACCCAAACTCGGGCTGTGTACTGCTGCTCAACGCTTGGATTTCGATGCACGGATTTATTACATCTTTGTCTCCATGACTAGTAGCTGTAGTTGTGGGTAGGTAGATAGGTAGGCACTTTTATGAAATGCATCATAGAACTTATGACAGTAATGGACATTTTTTTCAAGTGTCAAGTGAATTTTAATTTTACAAACCTGGCCAGAGAGCCGCTGTCACATTGAGAGCAAAAAAGGGAAGCCACAGGCCCACGAAAGCAAAGAAAACCACTCCGAGTACCTAAAAACAGTGAAACACAATACTTGCTTCAATAAGTATTTTTAGTAGTGGATATATGTATAAAAAATATTTTCACGGACTATGTACACTCTGCAGACTTGTCAACCTTTAACGATTTAGATTCAATTTAGGTAAACTTGAAGTGCATCCGACGAGTAGGTTTTTAGCGTTTTAGAGGCGTCGGTTTTTACAGTGTAGTTTATGATTTCATACAAATTTTTTCTAGTTATTGTTTCGATCAACTTATGATACCGTTACAAATAGGATAGATTTTAGCTGCTGGATTAATACCGAGACCAATAATGCTCAAGGTATTGGTCAATATGGGACAAATTAGTTCAACGGTGAACGAGTTCATTCATTGGTCTGCAGCTGTAGCTGCAGTTGCTTCACAAGCGCACATTTGTTGTCATGTTCATATTTTAATGTGTCATGTGAACGCTAGAATAGATTTCAATTTCGACACGTTTCCCTTTCTCTCTGTACCTAGAAAGGGTCAGGGTGGAGGCAGTATGTATGTAGTAATAGTACCAAATAATTCTCTTTTGGAAGGTAGACCGGTACACAGATTTGTGCAATGCACTCGACCACGTCTCGTTTGAAATCGTCTAAAGGCGTCAGCATAGATATAACCATAAACTTTGACCTACATTCGTTTACCTGTTCTTTCCTAAAGTAATACCCTTTCGAAGAGGAAACGTGTACATTACAACTTCGTCCAGGCAATTAAGTGATTATTATTACGACTACACCTCGACTGCTGGTATTTGCTGGGAAAATTACAGTGATTTTGCGTTTAATTTCCTTAGTTACTTTATAGTGCCGGTGTGCAGTGCGGTGTGAAAGCGATTCCGGGGAATAGCTTTAGTATGCACTGTGGGAGTGTGTGGCTTGACCAATTATTATTACTGAAACTGAAGTCGGGAGGCAATCCTATCCATAACTACTTTTATATGGATCCACAAAACCGAAATCAGCTCGGCTGCTGCTTCCACCGCTCGCTCCCACATCCTCAAAAACGGACAGGTGACATTTGGCCAGCTATTTAAGCTACACACATACATACATACTACATTGGTATACATACGTAGTACATGAGTTGAAACCCTACAATATCTGTATTCCCTTGCAAGTTGATGAAGTGACTAACGAATCATGTCAGACAGTTCCAGCTGAATGCTTTTGGATTAATTTGCCAAGAAATAAAACGAGAGCATTGAAAGTTTTATGGGATACTTGTAGCCATCGGTAATGTGGTTGCATGCAGAGTGGAGGATAAAGAGTGAGCACTTACTTTTGTGGCCTTCCTTTCCGACCGGAGGATCCGGCGATTCGAGGCATTCTTGGAGAGGCGAGCCAAAAGTCGCCAGGATGCCCGAGATACATTCTCATCCCAGTACTTAGTAGTTGCGGCTGTGGAAAAACAACAAACATTGCAAATCAAATATCTAGCTAAGTAATTATAATAAACAGTCAAATACCTAGATAATTGAGCAACTCAGCATAGCGTAAAGGAAAGAAAAGGAAGAGGATACTCTGGAAAAGGGGTACTGTGGGGAAATGATGAGATCATTGTAATCTACACTGTAAAAAACTAAAAATTCTTAAACCATGAAAAATGCATAAGTAAAACACCAAAATCTTACTCTTAGGTGGCTTAAACCTAAACTTTAGGTGACCTCGAGATGCATCCTAGCCGCGTTCATAATTATACTAAAAACGTGTAGATTTTTGAAGTTTTTACAGTGTACCCACATCTGCTCCCATTATTTTTTGTTCTCGACCTGTTGGGCTCTATATCTCCTGTGTTTAGCTTGTGTTCTTCGTAATAACATTATCTCGAAACTTGTTATTATTCCTGCAAATATCCCTACCTCTACACCTCATCAACGCAGCGTGGTGAATAGGCTTACCATTTTCTAGGTAAATTGTCTGTTGTTCGAAGGTTTGGTTATACGGATATTTCCATTTTCGCAATTCTTGTGTCGACCCTCGTTGCTAATACTGATGAAAATGAGTCCATGTGAATTATGCTGGGCGAAGAGAACAAAGCTTCTACTACATTTGCCCTGCACCTGCACCTGCACCCTAGTCCTATTCGTCAGAGCACAGTTCTATGGACACACTCTATTCAGTTACATGTACAACTATCGACCGAGGCAGTGAAACAACCAAAGAATCCGAATTAACCGAGGTACCTATTCATATACATAGCATACAATTTGGAGGAGAATGTGGTGGTGGTAGTGAAATATGGATGGATTATTATTCTATCCCCAGAGCCTCACAAATCAAAATGTTTCACACTATTTGCTTTAACGAGCTCAACTTGTGATTTCATTTTCTCGGCACCTTCAAATTATGCAAAAACATGTTAGAGTTGAAAACGAAAAACTGAAAATAATATATTTCTTCAAATTTACTCACGACTTCAAGTTAACTGCCAACGATGTAGTATGTAGGCAGTATAGCCAAGTATATATAGGTATAGGTATTTCAAGTATTTTTCACTTGCACTCTTCAATCGCTCTACTCCCCCATAAACATATTTGAAACTACATTTCGAGGGGAAAATGTTGTATATGCCAAGACCAAGACGTACCAAGTAGAAGTGAAGGTGTATGGTTTTTGTTGTTTTGTTTTCCGATGATGCTACTTAACTCCTACCTACAGGTTTTTTTCTCTTATAATTACATAACCTGGCACTAGCTTTCGGGCTGACAGCTTACTCATACATATGTATATACCTGCAGCCTCCTGCGAGTTTGCTGGGCTTAAACATCTCCATCAGATGCTGACTCACTGTTATTTGGCGTGGCATGGACTATATGTATGTGTACATCCTTTCAAATACCATCTTATTTTAATCAATTCGACATGCATCTCTTACTGATAAACTGTACGCTTATAGATGAGCAAGAGATTTTTTAAGGATACCCAAAAGATTAAAATATGATTATCAGATTTTACCGTGTACTATAATCTTTCCGGAAAGACAGTTACGTTATACTGTACTCCTTTCTTCACAATGTCTCCACCCTCGGCCAACTCATTTGAGGTAGTTGCAAACGCAATTAATCATATCTTCGCGATTCATTCACAACTATTTCCTGACAAGAGTTGTTTTTCGTTTCCATCCATATGCATTAAATTAAAACTAAAATGAGAGAGATAGTAGTAGGAAGGTTACCTATGACCTATGTACACATGTCGGGAGTGCATACATTTGCCACATTTTTTTTAATATAGCTTGCTCTCTTCTGCCTCTTTGGCATTTCTGCACGTATCTGTGACAGTCTGACTTAGACTAGGAGTTCATCGGTGTCGGTGACAGTCTTTGTCAATAGTAGATGCAGTAAGTAGTAAAGAAATTCCTCGTTTAATGTTTACTTGCGACTAATTACTGGTAACTATGTACAAGAGTATTGTGTACTCATCCGTAAACACTAATTCACACTGCATTATTTCAATAGCAATTATTATAGCTGCATTTATTATCCCCCTATTGCACCCAAGATGCAAGAGATTATCACGTCCACTGATAATCCATTTTCATTCAAATAATCCTTATTCCCTACGCTGTAAAACCTGGAGTATCTAAAACGTCAAAATACGTGCTAGTATTTAGTATAATTATGGAACCTGTCAGAATGCAACTCAACTTCACCAAGGTGCATTTCAAAATCTAAAACGCATCAAATTGCATCTAAAGCGCATCTCGCAGTTCAAAATGCGTTTTTAGTACTTAAAGGTGTACGTAGAACGAGAAAAAATAGACGGCTTTATAAAAAGGTTTAAGTAAAAAATACCCGTTTTGAAAACATGCAAAATAAAAAATTGACATTTTGAATATCCGTAAAAATGGAAAAATAGTCTTTTTGAAAACATAAAATAAAAAATAAATATTTTTTGAAAACGTAATAATGGAGTAGGTTTTTTGAGCACACTCATAAACGAAAATTGACATTTGTAAAAAATGGAAAAATAGTCTTTTTGAAAACACCCAAAAACAAAGATTGACATTTGAAAACATCTAAAAATGAAAAAATTGAATTTTTGAAAACATGCAAAATAAACAAATTAAATAGCTTCAATACTCGTCAAGGCGCTTATGTAATGCACTTAAGATTCATTCAAGCTGCGTTCATAATTATACTAAATAGGCTTAATTTTTTGGCATACTTTTCGTCTTAAGCTTCTAGTATTTAACCAGTCATCTTTCAAAGGAGGAAAAAATTAATTGCATGGACTTCGGAATCTCCGTTTCCGTTTGTTGGTGTTGATAAGGGAATCTCATTATACGTAGTTTTGGTTTTTGGGCAGAGAAATGTGGACGAATGAGTTCAAGTCAGAAGAGTATGGACACAAAAAGTTCTTAAGGAAGGTAGTTGAATCCTATACCGTTGGTTGTATTACAGAAATAATAAATTGTTCGTCTGCTAATGCCCTTTTGACCTGTGCATTTATTCCACTCTCTCCAAACTATCCGAACCAAAAATCCCATATCCGTACTCTTGTGTTTCTACTCATCTGTCCAGGGACTAAATGTATTTGACAAAACGCATGTTATACTTGAAACTCTGCTTGTAAAAAAATAAAAATGCACCAAGGTATCCAGATTTGACATTTGGAATCATATTGCCGTGTCAGACACGGATAGATGGTTCAGGTGTATACCCACGTAGTATTTATGTGAGAAGTGCAAAACCAAAATGTCATAAATACTGCAGTAAGGTAAACACAATGCAAAAGCGTGTGCAATCATTATTACCTATGTTAAGTAGGAATTATGTACTGTATGTTGAACGGCACTGGAATGTAACCTCCATACATACATATGTAATAAGTTTCGTGAACGGAACGGCAGTTACCTATCCATCCTTGACCATTCTATTTGGTATGCTAATTGGTTGGTTTCGTAAAGGGCAAAGTCCTCAAATCAAATTCCTTAGTCACATCGTTCAAAAACGTTGGGCACTCAACCTCAATGTGAAGGATGCTTATTTGTAGAAATCGGATTCCGATGCACCACTCAACCCGGCTCATCTCATATCAGCTGAACTGAACTGAACTCCACTCGAGTCTGCTCTTGCAACTTAAGCCAATAAGTGAGCAAGTAGCATTGTGTGGAAACTGTCGCTGAAATTACATTCAAGCTTGCAAATTGTGAAATGAGTTGAGCTTACCTACCTATGTAATGTCTATTCATATGTCATTTACTATTTACGTTTACCCTTACAGCATACATAGTTTCCGATTCCAAAGACGATGCACAGATAGTATCAGTTGCAACTTGGTTCATTGTGTGATGGGGACATACATAACACCTATCACAACCAATGGAGGTCGACCGGCATAATTACCCACGTTGTACCTACCAAACTAATACCATTACTGCGTGCACATTAACAGGAAGAACGGAAAGTGAAGGCAGAACCAACCCTGCTTTACTTGGAATATTAAATTAGCAATTAGAAATTAAAAACATAGGGTGGGTCACGTGGAATGCTACTGAAAATGAAAGTGCTTCCTGGAACAATCAACTATTCTAAGACAGTAAATAGCTAGAGGGACTGGAAGTTAAAACGCATCATCATCTGCGTTCATCTCAATGTCAATACTGTTGTACTTAAACGATAGCAACCAGACATGGATATTTTTAATAGCTACGGTGGGATAAACGCCGGTGCAAGAACATGGAAGAAAGTACCTATTCGCGTGCAAATGCATATACCTAAGCGCGTGGAAGGAAATACCTACTTGGAATCGTAATCGTAGCAAATGCATTGCTCGAACTCCTACACGGAAGATTATATGGAGGTATGCGGTGCGTCTGGTACTACGAACCTAATCCCCTGGAGGAAATTCGAAATATATTATTTACTCTGGAAACCTATGACTGACTCATCTTGTCTTCTGACATGCTCTCAACCCAACTCAACAACTTGCACTTCTTCCGTGAAATTCCCAACAACGTAGGTACTCCCACCTCAAATGCATAACTCTGTTTCCGGGGTCTCTCTTGACTTAAGCGTAGGGGTTGTTGATGTCGTAATTGTACCCTGAAGAACTGTACTAGCTAGGCCGTCCCACTGTGTCCACGTGCACGTCGTCTCCCTCCATAAAATTAAGCGGTGAGTGTGTGCGCATATAATTAATGCATACGTTGTTTGGCTTTTGCCTTTCTAGAAATTCTACCTGTTGGTAATAATTTGAGCCTTGAGGCCTGAACGAACCCTGAAATCCCGAAATGGATTAGTTACTTGTCATCACTGCTACCGGGACGCTCATCTGCTCCTAGCGATAGCAAATTGATATTTTCCTTGCCAGCTTCCCTTTTTCCCGGCCACCTACATATATATATATATATATATATATATATATATATATATACACGTACATGTTACGGTTTCCAGGAAATGGCAAATAGGAAAAATCTAATGACAAAAGTGAAGTTTAGCAATCCATCCGGTACATACAATCAGAGCAGTAACTTTGTCAGACTCAATCGTCATTCTCAAAATAAGAATCTCAACATTATTCCCACGTAATTCGGAGTAAGTAGAAACGTATTTATGCAGAACTAACAAAGTTACGAGCCTTAATTAGTGAGATTGGATTGAAAATGGTTCACTACGGCGTTGTAGGTTGTAGCCGAAACATGTGGATGTGGAAGGACATGGGGATTGCGTGTGTAGGTACACCATACTTTTTTGAATAGTCTACAATCACCACCAACCCAGCTGCAAATTAGCAGTAATGCTTGAATGCCAGTGTAAATGAGAGTCTGCGTTGCCTACGTGGGAGTTTATTTCCAATTACTATTTGTATAAATTTGATTAAAGTCTTTGCTCTTTATTTACGTTTACAGGTTTTAAGGAATTGGAAAATGGGAATGAAATCGTCCCACGCACTCATAACTTTTAATATTCATTCCTTTTTAATGATGAGATTAAAAACTTTGTTCATTATCAAAGTTTCCAAGTTTTTTATGTTCCTTCCCAACTTTCCACTACTGCTAAGTCTAATTTGTGTGTACTTGGAATTAGCATTCAGTATGTACCTTTCCAACCTCAATTCCTACTTCTATACCATTCAAATCCATTCCTACGACGCAACACTTGAATTCTAATTATCTAGTACTTAGCTTGTAATTACTATGTTTGCAAGGCGGACAAGACATAATGAAGATTCTGTATATTTTATATGCCTTTACTGTATAGGCATACCAATCGGTACTCACTTAAGATATTGGAAGCCAGGTGTCTTAGTATTAAATGTTGGTTGTGGTTGACCTGGAGCTACTCTGATTTGTCCAAAGACTTATTGCCTTCCCACAATATTAGGTTCTCACAACTTTGGCTATGTAAGTATAAACACAAACACTGAAATCTTCAAGATTGAAACAAACGATTAACCCAAAGCGTCCTTAATACTCATGTGAAGTTGAAAATGGAAGGAAATAAGCAGGAACATATGTATGTGTATGCATTGGGGTAGGTTCTGGACCACCCAATTTCATCAATGTAGCCAGGTCAGAATTTATCCCTATAGGTACACCACTCCCCACAACAATTTTAAAGGAAGTTTAGAACTCTTTAGAATTTCTACTTTCTATTTTTTGCATAAAAAGCTCTGCCCTCATAAATGGAATAAAAGGGGGAGCGAGTGAGTTCCAGGAGTAGGACTGGCTAAATGTTGACATTAGTAGAGAAGGAAGGAGATATGAAACTATTACACATATAGGTATATATATATTGGTATATATACACATAGGTAAGTATAAGCTTGGAAGAGAAGAAGGAGCTAAGCGACGTGTGGAGAAGATTAAGTTGAAGAAACAGAGGAAATGCTCAAAGTCCTAGCCTTGTTTGATAGAGGCAGGGGGAAATAAAGAAAAGGAAAGAATGAATGCTGGAAATGTCGTGAATGCTGATTCCAGAGGGACTCCGGAGGCTACAAACGCTACAAACAGGGAAAGTGTTTCTTGTGGACTTTTCTTTGGAGAGCATTCTTGGTTGTTACCATTGTCATTACCAATCTTAAGATTCCATTGAAAAGGAGCTATGGGGCAAAAGCTGAATGTGAGAACGGGGAAAAAGGAGAGGGCACAGAAAAAAGTGCGTGTCTGGTTGCACGTTGGAAGGAAAGAAGAAGTAAAAGGAGATGACGGTAACGATGACGATGCGGAGGATTTGGTAGTTTGAGGATGAAACAGAGAGAGAGAGAGAGAGAGAGAGAGAGAAAGCTAAAGCTAAAGCGTTGAAGAGGGACTGGGGAATTATTACTGGTGCTTGATTTATGTGAATTTGGGACGACGGAAAGAGGAGGAGAGGAGAGTGGAGCACGAGAGGTTGACACTGAACTCACTGTTATTTCTTGAGGCAGGAATTTGGTAATCAAAGCTGGTCAAAGAAATCGATTCAGTCTTGGTCTTGACTTTACAGATATTGTTGGCGTTTGGTGGAGAGAGTTTCGTTCCCGCTGGAATAACTTCCTTGAAACTTGGATTGGCGGTGGTGGCAGCGGAGGACGTGGAGGACATTGTGGTAGTCATCATAGTGGTGGTTGTAGTGGTGGTATGAGTCATGACATGATTCCCTGCCTCTCCCTCTCCCAAACGACATCTCCAAGTGGCCGTTCTCTTCCTCTTCAGTCTTCCAGAATTCTCCTCACACAGCTCACAGCTGAAGGAGGACGAGTCTGTCTCTGTACTTACCTGTTGACCAAACACTTCCGGACATGGAGCGAAATGAGTTTCTTCCCCACCTACGGTCATTCCAACAGTCAACAACTGAGCAATTCAATTCTTCCGCCACTCAACATTGTCTTCCTTATCAATACAATTCAATTACTCTTTTTAATGTCACAGCTAGCATTCAACCACTCAATCATCTGCCCACACATGCACGTGGCTTCAATCTGCAAATTTGATTCTTACTCCCACACAACACACCACACCACAACACAACACAACATAATACAACACAACAGAATAACCTCCTAACCTTTGAAATTTCAATAGCGAGAGATGCCTGTAGATTCCATTTTTCCTGATTGAATTTCATCTCATCTCATTTCTATTCTAGGAAGGGGTTGTCACTAATGATTTTAGTTAGAGTAGAAAACTCATTACTCTAACCATTACTTTTAACTTGTCCCTTGCTATTTCCTCACATATTATTTGCCCCCGACGAAGGCAACGAAAAACAATGACGAATGGAAGGCTTCATGTGTCTCAACTCGCGCCCATACCCATGCCCTTGCCCATGACCATGGCCATGGCCACGACTATGCTCTGTACTTTGAGGTGAAAGTAGTCCACATTGAGAAACCAATATCGTATTGCACAGGATCAAAATTGACGTCTACTTACAAAGAGACAGACACACACACACACACACACACAGTCACACACGGACACACACACACACGGAGACACAGACATACACAAAATTAAATTAAACGCAAAAGTTTTCTCAAATAGTAACTCACGTTGAAGACGTCTTTTTAGCGGAATGGAGTAATTTCTTTCGGGCATCCTCAGTGGGTGTTTCCGAAGAAGTCGGACAGTCAGTGCTATTAAATCCATCATGAAATAATAATTACATCCTGCGATCCAACATCCAACCAAAGGGAAAACCAAACCATAAACTAGAAAGATTGCAAGGAAATTAACAACTTTATATCTATCTGCTCCGTACATCTGGACCTACATAAGCATGGACTTGGAGTCATTGAGCTACACGTGACTCTGGCCGTAGACTGGACTCTCTCCCTCTCATCTTCTTGCTACTACATATCTACTTTATGAAGCTATCTTCTCCAACTAACCCCACGAAATTAATTTCTTTCACTTGAGTACTTTATAAATCTTTGGGGTAGTGCTGTAGTTTCCGTGGATTTGTTCAAACTCCAGTCTAAATATGATTCCTTGCACATGTCGTCCCATTACTTATGGTTATAATATTTCCAATTTCACCTATTTCAATTAAACTGTTGCAATTATTTGCAATCTCTCCGCATCTCCCCAAATACCTACTTATAATCCTACAATTTATAAGAGATGTAGCACTAGCACTAGCACTAGCCACCGAAGCTATTCTTGCAGACGTGTACAAAGTATAAATTATTTACCATAAGTAGCCACCATGGCCAAAAGAGGAAGATAAAAGCAAACGAGAGATGCCCAGACACGATAGGCCGGGTCTGGAATGACACATTGACCTGCCACCAGTACCTCGGTTTGAATCTGAAACTGTTCATAAAAACCTTGTCAGCATTAAACAGTCGTACATTTCAACACAGATAATGCACTTAACTAAATTCATTCATTCTTTGTTTTGCTTTTCACTTCGGGTCGTATCATGTCATGTCATGTCATGTCATGTCAAGTCAAGTGAAGCCATATGTGATAGCCAGTGGTCACCATGACAATATTAAATGTCAGCACTGTCAGCAATAACAACACATGCAATATTCTTTACTGGTAGAATGACAATGGGCCGTCACGTCACGTTGTGAGGAGACAGAATGAAATAAAATGAGCAGGAGGATAAGCGCCGCGTGCATATCATAAGGAAATAAACTCTGCGATCTGTGCAGAATTAAAACAAACGGAGTGAAAAGAGTCATGTTAGTGTGGGTAAGAGTGGAAGTGGAAGAAGAAAGAAGAACGAAGACGAAGACGACGGTAAAAGAAAGAATGAAGAAAGGACGTGTGGAAAGAAAAGGAGGCTTGGGGGAATTGATGGCACAGAAGAATTTAAAAGGAGAAGTAGCCGGTTTTCTCATTCTGATTTTGGTGAGTAATCTTACATGTATATGTGTGGTGAGACGAGAGGAGACGAGACGAGGCGAGACGAGGAGCTCTCAGCCTCGTGACTTGTGATCAGTACTCATTAATACTTTGATTAAACTCTCGCTCTCTCAATTCCCAATTTTCCATTCTATGTTGACTCTGAGCCATTTTGGAAGCTATGTATGTACATACTCGCCTGCTCACTGACTTGACTGACTAGCTGGCTTCGTAGGGTTCTTCTTGTTCTTGGGTCTTTGGTTTGGTTGGCATCGCGTTTGCAATTAATACAGGTGATATCCATTCCTTTCATGTTTGGCACTCCTAAATCACATTTATGGATTGTGGTTCTATGGTTTTCCAGACTCGAAAGGAGTAGCGGAGCAACGTAACAGTCAATTTCATAGACCAATACTAATACCCGTGCCAGTGTCAGTCTAGATGCTTCTGCAACTTCTGCTTCTACAAGCAACTCCACTGATTGTGATCGAGAGCTTCTCGTTCTCGTACAAACATTGAATTGCTTACCTCAAACAATTGCTTTGGAATTATCGAACATCGTGAACGAGACGTCTACATGGTCTTCCAAGACTACCTTATACTTATACTTCTCCCGTCAATGCACTCACACACATACAATGAGCCCCTTTACTGCATCGTTATTGCCTCTAAACCACAATCGCAATCACGCACGCACTAATTTATGTAAGTACAGAAACACCAGCGCATCGAAGAGTAGGCACCAAGGAAAATTCTAACCCAACTTTAAGTTACTAAAGGCCATCAAACTACCAACAAGCTTAACCATAAACTCAAGGAATCACTTCTTAGTTCAGTATTTGCCATTGGCATGGACCATGGCCTGGTTTTTGTCTTGTCTTGGTTTGGTCTTGGTTTGGGGTAAGTGTCGATGTGATGAGTAAACACAAGCGTCACGTCACAAGTCCAGCGTCTAACGATAAAAAACAAGGAAGCAATGCAATGCATTAAGATCTACAGAAGATATGGATGGTACTGCAAGTAAAAATGGGAAATAACCATCTAAACCAATTTTCTACACTGTAAGAACTAAACAATCTTAAAACAGGATAAAATGAATGTAGAACGTCAAAACCTATGATTTACTATTTACTAACCTATTTCAGCAATTTTCAAACCCTCCAAAATTTTTGATTTCAACAATTTTTAAGCTTTACAAAATGTTATCCTTCAATAATTTCTGAACGCTCGAAAATTTTCTGCTTCAACAGTTTTTATACATTTCAAAATGTCCCAATTCAATTTTTCAGTTTTCATTTTTTTTAACATTCAAAGTTTCATTTTTCAAAAATTTTTCAACGATTATCAAGTTTGATTTTTCAACAATTTTTCAACGATTATCAAGTTTGATTTTTCAACAATTTTTCAACGATTATCAAGTTTGATTTTTCAACAATTTTTCAACGATTATCAAGTTTCATTTTTCAACAATTTTAAAACCTTTTAAAATTTTATAATTTGACAACTTTTAAACATTTCAACAATGTTTTCTTTGACCCTTTTTAAACATTAAGTGCATCACAAACACATCTTGGACTGCATGATGCGCTTTCGATGCCCTCGCTATGTGTTTAAGATGTATTTTACAGTTTTTGATTGCGTTCATAACAGTACTAAATAGCAGTAAGTTTTTATTGTTTTAGATGCAAGAATTTTTACAGTGTATACATCTCTACACTCTCCCTATGATCGCCAGCAAAGGTAGAGGACAAGAGAAAGGAGAAGGTTGAAAGGATACATAGGTATACCTAGTGGAAGAGGTGGTTGTGACTGGATGGTGAAAGGTCCACAGTACTCATCCATACGTCTGTGTAAGCTAGAGAGAGAGAGAGAGAAAAAAAAGAAAGAAAAGTTTGTCGACTTAATGGTCAGTGGTCAGGTCTGGTTTTGGTAAACAACATGTGTCGTGTATAGGTTTGTGTGCAGATGCATACCTACTAGATACATAAACGTTTAAATAGATAGACTTTGGACATAAATAAAAGCAGATACGTAATGGAATGTATGGTTACATATGTTTACTTTACCTGGCCGTACTTGAAACAGAGTGAGATGGGAAGGAAAAGTGCTGAAATGACAAATATCACATCACGTCCATATTAATTCTCTCGTTTTCTCGCTCAATAGTTTTTATTTACTGTCATCGTTTGCGTCCACGTCGACATTTATTGCTTTTACTCCGTATCTAGGCAAATACGTGGACAGATCGTGGAATGTAAGTGTAACGCAACATGCAAATAAGACAACTTTCCAGACACGTCGCAATTTATGTTTACCATAACTCTTCTACGAGCACGATACGATAGGGGCCAAGGTCTGAGAAAAATGGAAATGGATATATAATGGACACAACAACAACACCAGACCAGCATACGATTCAATAATAAAGTACCTAGGCAGTCTGGAACTGGTTAATGATGTATACCTACCAACGTGGATTTTCTAAAACTAACATTTCTTATCTATAGACATGTATGCATACTCACTTATACAGGCAATTATTTCAAAACTCATTACCTAAAGAAACAGCAGCAAACCAAACGAAGAGTATAGTTAGCATTAGTCTAGAACGGGATTTTTCACGGCCGAACCTCCATGGGAACCTGGAATTGACAAGAATCACAATCACAATCACAAGATCCGAGAGTTAACGTCACAATATTAGAATAAAAGCAATTCTATTGACTTGATTTAATTAATAGCGTTCGTATTTATCCTTAAACAGCAGGGGCAATGGCAGCATCCCCAAACGAAAGGAGGTAGTAGGAGTATAATATCATATCATTCATATCAAAGGATCACATTCATAAGCAACGTGCAGAATTACATGTGTATTTTTTGTGCCAATCCGTTTAGTGTTGAGGAGACAATCTTTGTCCGTTTCTTTGCTCGAGCAAGCAATGGGAGGTTTTTTCCTTTGGCTTTTAGTGGTGTAGTCGTATTCAGAGTCGGAGTAAGAGTTATAGGTAGACAAAGACAAGCCTATTGTTCCTATTGGATTCCTATCCGTTGGATTCCTGTCCTCATGTAGACTGGGGTTGTTAGGTTAAAAGTATTTCTCGCTCTCTCCTACAACATTGTCATTCTGTAGTGTGCAAGGCCAAGTCAATGCCAAAGCCAAAGCCAAAGCCAAAGCCGAAGCCATGCCACGAGAGTAGAGTGGCGTGGCATACAAATTGAAAGAGTCGAATCCCGTTGAACGTAAATTCGGATCGCGCAAGGGACCGGGACCGGGACCAGGATACCGGGAAACAAGAACACTCGACGAGACCATGGAAAGACAGAGCAGGCGAAACGAAACTAGTACCAGTACCGGTACGAACGAGCGGCAAAGCAGTAGTTTTGTTGGAGTAGTTAGAGGATAAAGGACTAAAGGAGATGTTGATTTATGACTCCGTACCTCTGTACGCCCTTTCGTGTACTCAAAATTTATTTGATGGATGTTTTCCCAAGTTTTCAATGAGAACGAATAAAAACTCATGGATTTTATCATTGACTTATTTATTGCTCTCCTCTTTTTCTATATCCCAAGCTCTCTCTTCCCTTTCCTTCCCTTACTTCCTCGACTGCACTCATTCAGCTATTCAGGTAGTGAGGTAGGTAGGTAGTCAGTCTGTGGTATAATTTGCTGGCTCAAATATTTGTACGTCCTCCTTCCTTACAAACGGAGGGAGTGGAAATGTTATGCTAGTCCTATATAGACATCCATGTAATTCAAAGAATATGTAGGATGCTTAAATAATTATCTCCATCCATACTTGTCTAAGGAAAATGAATCAAAACGAAATCTCACTGTGTGTCTGTCTCGTGGAGCATGTGTGTGACTTTTCATGAACTCTGAACTGATCCAGGACCAGGACCAGGACCAACAATTTTGGCTTTGATTTCAATGTGATTGGATAGGAAGGAGTATCTTTACCATTACACTTTCTGCAACGACGATATCATGCTGATAAATGCAAATTCCTCTGCTCTGGCTCTGGCATCATTAGCGTGTTACGTGCATGCAGAGGTGTATGCAGGAGTTAGGGATAGACTAAATTGAATTTCTCCTAATTAAATCCATCAAGTTGGGAATCAAGAGTAACAAATCATGCTGCTTGTCCAACTACAACAGGTAATTGGTAATTCAGAATCCGGGGACAGCCGAGGAAGGGGAGGCGAAGAGACGGATTTTTTCGTGGGAAAACGGTGATGTGGGGTTAGTGGAGCGTGTTTGGTTCGGCGCACTTACGCATATACGTATGTATGTACATCAATGTCTTCTACTTTGGGTGATATGGTTAATAATAAGGAAATTACGAGAGATAGGATCGACACGATTGTTTTATTTCGATCTCCGGCTTTTAGACAACAGATCGAGAGTCACTACTTTCCTTGACGGGCTTCGCTTTGTCTTTTTGAATGGAGTGGCTACGATAACGAGATGGAAATAATAAATTGTAGATCTACCTGGTAATCATAATAATAGTAATAGTTGAACTATAAGCAGTGAAGAATGTTCCTATATAATTATCTCAATCTGATAGAATGTAGACTCAAAATGTGCTGTAGATAAAATTCCTTATTGCTTCCACAGTATCCCGATTCCTGATCAGACTGCTCCATCATATCATCCATCCGAATTCAACGTGGAGCAATGTAACATTTTCTAACGGGATATCTTGTTCTTGCATCTTCACAGAAAGTCGGGTGTAAAAACAGCGCTATGCGAATCAATGTTTTGAATGACGATTTGACGCAACTTGGAAATGGGAAGTGAAAAGTTGGTGTAGGTAGGTAGGTGTTGGTGTTGGTGTTGGTGGGAGATAAAGGGTGGATAAGGCATGCATACAGAGCATAGAGTTTAACGTTAGTAAGGTGTCAGTTAAAATTAATCAAAGCCAGGCGGAGCATATATAGGACATAATAGTATATGTACATTCAAACTACAACTACAGCACAACGCAGTACGATAACGATACACTAGCTGAAGATCATGCTCACGGAAACAGCTACAGGATGGGTAAGTAGTTTAACATTACTATTCAATTCTTAGCTTGTTATAAAAAATAGTTGATGTAGATTGTAAATAAAATCAGTTACCGTAGGCTTAAGTATCTATCGACGGAGAGTGTAGCAAGATGTAAGATGGATGCTGTACAGAAAAAAACATCCAGAAAGAGCCAGACAAGACATCCGACGCCACCACCAAGTCGCCAATTACCTACAAATCAATTCCATACGACTCAAATAAATTGAATTTTTATGTCATCAACAACCATCATCTAAATATAAGTATGTACCTGCACCTTCAATTCCAATTGTATGCATAATGTACAGTCACCGAAGTAGTACTCGTACGGGTCCTCGCAAAAATTAAATCATGTGTATGGAAACAACCCACATTCACATTCACATCGACGTCACGTCTCATTGCACGATTTGAGGTCTGCGTATATAATGCGTATGCTAGTAATGTGTAGGGGCGTAGGTACTTACTTTGGTATCTATAAAGAGCAAATCCCTACCTACATACATACATACACATACTTGCCAAACCTCCACTCATCTTACAGATTGCTACATTATCATATTTTCCTTCCTCAAAGGCATTTCTCAATACTTCAGCATCTTGGTTTTATTTCCTTCGAACTTTTATTTTTTATTTATAATTTACATATTTCACCATTACGAATAACATGACTAATAAATAGCAATTTACAAGCACTTAAACCTTAATACAAGCCATCCAACACAATCATTTTGGATTCCTACAAGAAGCGAATATTTCCTTTGCATGTAAAACAGCACACAAAGTAAGTGGAACGACGCGGAGCAAATGGTGACTTTGAGTTGGGAGATCATCCGGAGTTCTCAAATGTGTGAGAGAGAAAGTCAAATGTTATATAATGCTGACAAATACATGTTCTTATCCATAAATTTCATTCACAACTCTGCAACAAGAACCAATGTCATGTTAGCGTGGTAATAACACTGAATTTTGGAATTTATTTTCAGTAGGTAGTTAGGTATGTCTATTAATTACATATGAGAAGATGCTGATTCCGACTGTGGGGAGGGTGGACCTCGCATTCCTTATTCCAGTTAATTTACTACTAGAGAAATGGCTTTATTTAGTAACTGCTACACAATTGTAATAGCCATTGGATTCAGTATACAATACAATATGTTTTTCTTGTTCGACCTCAAATCCAACATTTTTCATAGTTTTTGCAAGGAGTTCCCAAACATCATTATGCCTTTGGTTAAGTACTAGTTCACCATGATGGCAAGTGTCCAGAATGTGACCAAGGAATTCTTGCTCAGTGCAGTGTCTGCACTGGTTATGGTCTAAGCTGCAGACCGCCTTCAGAAATTTTAAAATATTGAATTCATATTGAATTTACTGCTTAGGGCTCAATTGAATTACACCCAGTCCAATTCCAATCCCAAAAGGCTTACGTACGAACTCTAACCTGCTGGTTTTTTCAATTTAGTGATTAATTTATTGCAGTCTAAGAAAATTATGTAGGAAAAATAACCTGTGAGGCAACGCAGAATCAAGTAGGTACACTGTAAAAACATGTGTATCTAAAACGCCAAAAATCTCCGTGTATTTAATATAATTACTATAAAAGAACTTAGGGTACATCTAAAGTGCATCTAAAACGCATCAAAAATGTATCTAAAACGCATTTTGCACTTCCACATGCGTTTTAAGTACGTTTGTACGTCAAAAATAACGTCTAAATAACAAAATAAACATTCTGACAATTCAGAACACGAAAAATTAGACGTTTTGAAAAACTGGAAAAATCGAAAAATTAGACGTTTTGAAAAACTAGAAAAGCCGAAAAATTAGACGTCCTGAAAAACTGGAAAAGCCGAAGAATTAGACGGTTTAAACAGCGTTAAAATAAAAATAGACGTTAGAAAAACGTTAAAACAAACAAAACGTTTCAAAAAACGTGAATAATGAAAAAATTACAGTTTTCAAAAAATGCTACACATTTTCAAAAACCGTGTCTCATAGGCCAAGATGTGTTTTTCTGTTGATGCACTTAAGACGCACCCTAACTGCGTCTATAATTATGGTAAGAACGCTTATGTTTTTGGTGTTTGAGATGCATTTTCTCCTGTTTGAAGACTGTCAAGTTTTTACAGTGTACATTAATTTCCTTACAACGTAGCATGGTAAAAATAGAATATATTGTGAATTTACAAGTGGACAATTTCACCTTTGGGTAACAGAAGGTGAAGGAGCGTATGCAAACAAATCAAATCAGAGCTAGTTATACTAATAATAATTTTTTCCATCAAGGATTATCAGAGAAAATATAAAATGTAATGTTGCCTTGGAAATTAGATCTGATTTGATTTGATTACGTTTGGTTTGGTTCTTGGTTTCGGCAACTCGGGTTATCGGGTAGATTGGAAAATGCGTTCTCTTCGCTCTGTATATCTACACATAATGGGAATGGAAATACAACGTAAAAGGAAAAAAATCCTGGTTTGGTTTCCCAAGTCAGTCCATGCATGCCTTTTTACCAAGGGAGATTCATATTCATATGAGCTGTAAGAGTTGGAAGACAACATTTTACGGTGACATATTAATAAATAAAAGGCACGTTTGAGACTCTGAGATATTACTGGGAAGTCTGGAAAACGAAATTCAATTGAGACCAATTTAGGAATTTGAGTACGAGAGTGAGATTCCATGATGAAATCTAAATTGTAATATCTAAAGTATCACTATAGATGGATTGAGATTCATAGAAGTGAAGTCGTCAAGTGAAGAGCTCTTGGGGAATACAGATATTGCATAGGTAGGTAGGTAGGTACCTGGGTTCATGGAAACGGCCTTACCCACTGCGAATCGAATTTGCGGTGTCTACCACTTTCGTATGTAGTGGTACTGTTCCAATCCAGCTGTGGCTATGCCATACACATAATTACACATGACAGCACAATCATCCCCGAGCTCAAACATTTTATAATTGGAATGATTGCACCAAATGAGCATATTCTTCACCACTATCGACAATTTCCTGCAGTTACCAACTTGTGTCATTAGATATGCTTCTGATTTCAGGGTAAAATGGTAAAAGTATAAAGAAAGTCAAAAGTGTGTTGCTGTAGTTATGATCCATTCGCATGAACTGAATCAACCCTCTCAGACCTTCATGAAAGAGTCAAGTCTGCTAACTACGTATGTATGTATATGTAGTCAAAGTACAAGGTACCTATACATAGTGACTGCTGACTAAGGAAGCGAAAGGAGTCGATTTAAATACATAGGTATCTACTACCTACTATACAGCTTCCCTCAGAGTGCTCTCCTGCATCTGCCTTTTGCCAGAGACAATTAGTCAACAGAGGTATGCATGCAATTTAATTGAAACTACTGAAGCATTCCAATCGTCTATTCTCTTCTCTTATAGAACAATAGTAATAGCCATTTTAATAGTGCAGACGGGAAGAAAAAGACTTTGGTATATGCAGGATATACACTGTTGTGAATTAATATCGTAGAATATGCACCTACATCCATTTGTTGAAGAGAATCTGGCATTATTATCATTCTAGAACTTGAGCTGAATGAATCAACGTAGTGTTTTACTTCTCAATCTAATCTACAATTAACTCCGGCTACAGAATTGTAGTAGTGACTGTAAAAGCGGTAGTCTTTGTTTGCCGCTGTTTCTACTATTAAGAAGTACACTCTCCAAACTGAAAGTCTTGGATTTATAAACAAAACATGTAGTCATCTCTAACGCATCTAATCAACGAAAAATATAAGCATAAAAAACACAACATAAAAAAATCGACTATCGAAAAAACCGTACCCCCGACTAGATGAAGTGTTTTTAATGCGTTTGTGATGTGTCGTAACTGCTGTCATAATTATACTAAATACGAGTAGGTTTTTAGCGGTTTAGATTTTTTTTCTATTTTAAGATCGTTTAGCTTCTACGGTGTACTTGGTACTCGGTACTCGGAGGAAAGATGGAGAAGACAGAGAGCTGTGCAGCATTACAGTAGTTCAAGCGCGGGATTCTATTTCTCCTAGTCTTTTATTAATGAAATCCACTTCATTCATTATTCCCTGGAGTCTTCATGAGCCGTCAACAGCCAATCGACCATCGTCATCGGGATCGTAAATCCTAATCACGATTTCGATTAGGTCGTCAAGTTTTTCTAGTTTCAATTTCGTATTCTCTCAATCCCCATGGTCAGTGCTAGAAGACATTTGTGACTAGGACTAGAACTGGACCAAACCTGCTTCTAGTATTTTAATTATTTAGGTAGTTGGGGATCCTTATGATAGTGAATAATATAATATAATGCTGCGAACCTATGTATAGTCTACTTTAGGCTGAGACTGTGTTCTTGGATCGTAATCTAGCTCAAGTAAGTAGAATCCAACTGAATTAAGATGACAGGTACGATTCAATTTCCCCCAATCCGTTTAACTGACCGGAACAGCCATGTCCCGTCTAATTATAGTCACGAGTTAAATTAGCACAACCGATGCATTCCCGTCCTGTAAAAAGCTCTTATCTAAATTGTAAATGCTTTGATGATCGTGATCATCGAACCACGAGGATCAAGTTTGCATGCCGTTCAAGTTCAATTGTGAAGTAAATAAAGATAAATTTCATTTGTCTTTCCCTTGCCGGAGTCGAAAGAAAAGAGAAAAATTGAGTGGTAATTTATCGTAGATTGATTGTAGAGCGCAGAGAGTCTATCAATTCAAAATTTAATGCTCTGCGTACGCCGATGCCGACAGAATGAATTGGGATTGATGATAAACAAAATGAAAAGCATGTCTATACCCAAGCGATTTACAAGAAATAACAAAGGTTCAGTTGACATGCATGTGCGTTCCGTATAGGTAGGTATGTGTATAGTAAGTATGTACTTATACTTATGTTTAACTCCAGCTTCAATTCGCTTTCACTTGGTACAGGTATCCCATATAAGATGAGTATACGGTTCATTCTAACACTAACCGCCACTTGCACTTGTACCTACTAAAAGCAAACTTTGGGTTGAACGCTTTATATCCTTTATATTATTGTCGACCAGCTCCTTACTAAAGATTGGTTGTTACTCAATCTTGGAATGAATAGAGCGCACCAGAGCTGGTTTTGAAAGCCTTGCCTTTCTATTTTCCGGCAAGTCTTGGCTCGGTCGAATGGTGCAAGCTAGGTGAGGGTGGATTGGACTCGGATGCGTACGGGCACAGGCACAGGTGTCTGAATTATTTGTAGAGTAGACACTGTGTATCTCTACATACTATGTAAAAGTAAAGAGGGTAACGAAACGGTTAATTCAGTTGAATTAAAACTACACCTTAATCGGTTCTACCAACACAGAATAAGTCAGCTTTAGAAGCGAGGAACTGGAAGTTCGTAATGCGCTTTTTAAATTGCATCTTTTAACTAAATCAAAGCCTTCCCCTAAAATAAAATAAGGACCTCACATGCATGCTGAAATAGGCGACAGCATCTTTGGTGCATAAATATTTGGGGTAAAGTTTTAAAGCTGTCCATTTACAAACATAAAATTACAGTGTAAAATTTTGATTTTCGTCCAAAATTCAAAATTTTCCTTTTTAAATGCGATTTAAAATGTGTTTCAAAATGTCAAAATAGGAAATTTTGAAACGGTTAAAAACTGTTGAAAAGGGAGTTTTGAAACATTCTAAAAGTTATGAAGTAGGAAATTTTAAAATGTTTAAAATTTTATGAAAAAGGAAATCTGCAGTCCAGGAAGATGCATTCTAACTTGTAACAAAAGTTATTTAATGTAAATACTCTTAGGCTGAAGGTGTTTTAAATGCATTTTTTCGTGTTTAAAGATTGCGAAATTTTTACAGTGTACTTGCAGTAGCCGTTGGTCGTCGTACTTAAAAGTCACGACAAAGGTTGAAAGCAAGTTTCTAAGCCGCGATTTCTGACTAAAATGTTCTAACGTCGTTCTCGTTGTGGTCGGGCAAGGTTTTGAAAGAAGAGCTCAACTCCAAAAACCACAGCGTAAAATCCAAACAAGATTCTCCGAACAAGACCTTCAAAAGCACACCATTAGTATTATTCCCTCTCTATATTCTTTTGAAAAAGCATTAGGGAAGGATGGGGAAAGTATTAGTTTCAAAGCTGCATTCGTTTTCATCTGCATCAAATTCTAGTAGTAAAATAAAAATAGAACTAGCCAAATATAAGGTACTATTTGCTTACAACCACCACCACGTTATATTCGCTCGCTATAAAGTTTTCTTGCCCAAGGTGATCGGCTTGTTATTGTTCATTTACAGGCCGAGAGAGAGAAACTAGTTGCATAGTAAATAGAAAGGAAAGGGAACTTTAATTTTCCTTATCCTTTTTTCCTCTCTAAAAAATAGTAATGAGTCGGTTGCCCATAGTTTACCCATAATCATGTGATTTCAGGTTTCGTAATATCTAATGAAAAAATCTCAGCATTCATAATTCTAGAAAAGATATACATGGTGATATGCATTATATTTATATAAAGCTTACACCGAATAGTGTTATTTTTGGTGGGGAAAAACAATTTTATACTACCTTATTGCGTTAGCGCTAGAAACATGTGATGATCTTTCACATGATGATGATGATGTGCATTTATGAGGATGTGTGTACATGGGCAGTGAGAATTATGTAAGGCAGCCTGGTAAGAGAATTCTTAATTTCATTAGGGCCGGAGATGTCCTTGGATGGAATAAAATAAAATTTTGCATTCAGAGAAAAAAGCTTAGGAAATCCTGCCTCACACTCCACTCTCCAACATGCATACTAATTAATTAATACGATTTAGTTCACCGAGGGACCTGATCTCAGAAAGTGAAGGAAATGAATGAGTTTTTCTGAGGAACTGCCTTTTTCTAAATATAGCTCTCCTTGCTGCCTTTTCACAGTGATTTTTTTCCACAGTTCCACGTGCATCTTAATCTTGCTACAGTGTGCAGTCAGAAAAACGGAATGAACCAACACAACGTTTGAGAAGCTACATAGGTGCCTTTATCCTTACCACTACACAACTCCTGCAAGGCCTATTCAACTTGAATTTCAACTTGAACCAACCAACCAACTCAACGCAATGTAGCTTTCGGAGAAATACATAAGTAACTTTGCTGAAAAACTGAAAAATAGATCTTTTAACACAAAAACTCGTATTCGTATTACATAGAAGTGTCTTCTCCAAGCCCCAAGCTCAGCTAAGGTTCCGGTCGTAATTTATGTACGCTCTTAGGTAATTGAGCTCCGAATCTATAACCTAGAGCATACGGAAGGAAGGGAAAGAAACAAAGTGGGGCCTACGGTTAATGCTACTATTATAGATGTACTTGTAGATTGAACAACTGTTACGATATACCCCCATGTAGATCCCGCATTTGGACTTTTAGATAGGTATAGGCACTCTATGGCTGCCTCCATACCATTCACTCCCTGCCTGGCTGAATGACTGGATGAAGGTACGATACGATGTTAAAGCAGAGGCAAGCGAGCAAAGAAATATCTCACTTCCTCACTCAGTAAGAACTTAATCCTCGGATGATACAGTATAAAAATGAGTCTCTTATTGCACAAGCAGCGGAGTAAAATCAAAAATTATATTAAATCAACGCTGGATGAAATTTAAGAAGTGCTCCACATTAAATCCCATCCTCGCCTACTCCCCGTCCATTCACACGTACGGAGAGACAGAGACTCTTCGGCTTCTGATCTCATCTCTGACTCTCGATGAGAAATGTAAGCCCCCCTACACCTACATACGTCCATGTATTCACTATCTAATATCCACTCCAATTCCCGGTCGCCTCACTCACAATCAGTCTTGTTGAGCAGTATTAAGAAACGAGTACCAGACCAGAGCACGGTTACCGCTAGCCAGCTAGGTATCTCCTTTGCCATTCTTATTACATTTCACATTTCACTATTTACATAATAAAAATGGCTACATATTTCACTCCATGGCAGTATTTCAAAGACAACTTCATTCAAGCCAAACTCGAGACCAAAGTAACCTACTGTACACACTGTGGTCTATGGTTATGGTTTTATCTACATAGGTATGTACATCTATTGCTATGAAATAAAAGCTCCATCCATATACATAAAAGATTTTCCGTTGAATTCACGGTTAAATCTGATAGTATCTACTATCTACTTTGATACCTACATAACAGTCAAGTTTAACTAAGTTACATAGTTACATATTCCAAATTTGCATCTTCCCAAAAATAATGTTCGTAGTTATAGATTTAAAGTTGGGGTTACTACTACTGCAGAAGTTGCGGCTACAACTGGAAAGTTGCACGTAGGAAAGTGCGAGGGATTGGAGACACGAGGCAAGGGAAAACTCATCGAAATTAAGACCAGGAGTACGAATAACACACCATAGAATTACAGTGCCCTCGTGATACAAAGTTCTTTTTGGGTACTGTAAGCGGAGAGTACGTTATACAGAGGCTCCTTATAAAGTAAGATATACATAGGTATATTGGAAATGGAGAAATGTTTTGAGTAATTACTGTAAGATGTTTTCGTTATATACAGGTACGTTATATCGCGATAGCACTGTAGACAGTTGGGAAAGGAATTAGAGAAAAAATTAGGGTTTTTCACGAATAATTCGTCTACAGACAGCAATGCAGTACACAATCCTCGGTGATATACTGGGAATCAAATTACATCTCATTTACCGGATATGTACGTGTGCAATGAAGGAAAAGAAGGAAAGGAAAGGAAAGGAAAGGAAAGAAAAGAAAAAAGAACCCGTAGCAAAGAGCCATGGGAGAACTCCGTCAGAGTCATCATAGCCTTCCTGTCTGTCTTGATGGAGTGGCAGAGGGAGGGAGGGAGAGAATCTTGTAAGGACTGGGCTATAAATCCCAATTTAATCCGCTTATTACCCTGACCTGACTTATGAAACGAGCAGCTTTAAAGATTATTAACATATTAGTTCCGTTCTTACATTACTTCATTTTGCTTACCTAGGTACTTTCCTTCACATCCGAACCACAACACACCGCTCGCATATCCAATTGTAAGTAGATACATATTCTCTCTATTACCCGAGTCGAGCATAAAACCTTTATGTATTCCCTAGCACACACACCCCCATTTTCTCTATACACTGACATATTCCTACTCTTCGAATGAGATACTCGATCTTTGTTATTCTACTGATCACCTGATTTTGACTGTAATATAACTCGACTCTCAGCTTTCTAGTTGTACAAGTAACTACTTATGCTCCCCATAGACCTAACATAGTAGCTCTCTCCGCAAACACCCACCCACCTACCTACATACGCAATACCCTTCATCGTAATGTTCTCAAATCCGATCTTGAGGTCAAAGGTAAGGAAATACCGATATATTAATTACACCGGGGATCTCCCTGCTAGATTTAAGAAGTATGGGCTACAGAGAAAGAGAGAGAGAGAGAGAGAGAGAAAAGAGAACAGTGTTCCAGTTTAGAATTGACTAGTGAGAGACATGGAAATGTTACAAGCCAAGCCAACTGCTATGAAAATACTAACCACAACCCGCAGATCACAGGTAGATTTTGACAGGCGTCTTATAACAGTGTGGAAGATGTATGAGCAATAGTTTGACCGAACAAAAGCATGTACCTACGTAGGTTTGTTATGTTTGTTCATCCCTGTATTGGAACCAACCCACGATTCTACCTATTTTGCCTTGAGATATGGTAAAATCTCAGCTCGATTCATATACACTGCAGATATGCTTATTGGATTTGATATTCGATTGGAATGTACGACCGAGTCTAGGTGGAGTAATCAATAAAACCTCAATCCAACCTCCTTCATCCCGATTCAGATATTTCTCGATTCGATGTAGATTGACTGTGCCTACATTTAGATGATGAGACGACTAGGATTTTCGACTGCGGTTCCACTTCCACTTTCATTTTCAACCCAACAAATAGGCACGGAGAACTCAGAGGATCAGGTTCAACGGGACGAGACGAGATGTTGCAAAAGAAACCACCGATTCTACCAAACCAATGATGCGATCAACCAATGCAATGGCACCGGATCTTTGTCTATCATATGACTACTATATATATATATATATCTGTAGGGAAGGGATCTGGTTGAAACTCATGAATGAGACGAGACCACGATGACGATACGACGTAAGTAGCATGCCCTATATTTAACTCCTTAATTCTGGGACAGACCAGGCCAGACCAGGCCAGACCAGGCCAGGCCAAAGCAGTCTAAACCATGAATCCAAACCTCAGGACCGATCGGAACGTCTCTAATTTTAATTTCATCAAGTTATCTCTGTCTCTCTCTCTCTTTCATCTCATAAGGTTAATTTCCCATCAGACCTACATCTCTCCTAATCTATGCCCGTGCTGGAAACAGAAAGAGAAACGCTAGAGTAGACTCAACGCAAGTGTATAAGTCGTAAGTAGCGTTAGTGTTAGTGCTGGAGTTACCAAAAGCTTTTCCTCTCTCACTTCTCCAAGCCTGTATTACTAATAGCACCAGATTGTGTACCTACCTACTTGTCTTGTATCCGGATTTCCCTCACAACTCTCAACAAAAGCGGTCCTTATACGTACCCAATGAAAGTAAGCTTCAAGCTCTAAACTGCAAACTGGCAGCAGAAGTGTAGGATGCATGGAAGAAACAACGTGGAAGAAAGAAACATTTGAAACAACACACACACAGCCCACCACACAACACCGCAGTCTTACATCCTTTCCTTACACAAGATTCGTAGACGAGGAGGAAATCATCATCCCATGTCAGATAGTATCCTGCACTTACTTTTTCCTTTCTTTCTTCCTTTCTTTTCTGTCTTATTTTTACTTGATGTAGACATGCAAATATTGTAAACATGAACTCCACCACAGTGATCTACAAGTGAGGACGATTCAACATCCAAGTCTTTCACCCCTTTCAACTCCTCCGTCTTCCTACTTTTCCCTTCCTTTCACATTTCCAAACTTCTCGTTAACTGACAACATCCATTCGTCCCTCCGACCATACAAACAGGTTTAAAGCACACTCTTCTTTCATTATCTTTAACAAACACTCATCTGTAGTAGGATGAGGTAGTTTGAGCAAGTTGTCATAGTTTCCCTGTGTAATAGCAACTCTCCCGCATTTACGAATATTTTTCTCAATCCACGTGGACTTTTTATATAAGTACCTATATAAGCAACTATGTAATAGCGTAGCAATAGTGTACTAAAATCCACGTTTTTTTTTCGCCTTTAATCCGTTTAGGAAATCAGAGATAGAGGGTAAGATAACAACATCAATTAAAACCATTGGAGTTGAAGACCACTTTAAATCCTCATATACTACAAACATATTCTTTGGGGTAAAGAATGGTTTACTAGATACTCGATGGAGGGTTTGTGATTTAAATGTACCTACCTACATGTTTAGATATATAGTTTCTCTGACTTTTACACAGGAACCTAGTCACAGACGATTGGTTCGAATTGACTCAGTTCTGAATGCATTGCAGTTGAAACAAGGATGATAATCCTATCACGCAGAGAGAGGTTTGAGTGAGGATCTGTCAGTTGATTTTATTTGTGATGACATGAGGTGACACAAAGGAAGCGAGAAGCTGAGAATCGGAGGAATAGGCCTATGAGTATTTCAAGTTAGTGAAGGATGGAAGCGGCAAGTTTGGTGACTGAAGGTTTAGACGAATTGCAGAATCCTAAGGGCTTTTTTTGTTTCGGTTGCTATAAGCTTAATCGAGGCACGCAACATGAAGCAGGGGACATGAACCATGAAACGATGAACGATGAACGATGAAACGAAGAAACGATGAATCATTGAACTTCACATGTAAATAATGCTGAGCTTGCTTTCTGTTTTGTTTAGTGACTGGCATTGCGTAGGAGCGAGTGAAAGGAAGGTGAAGGCAGACGAAGACTTAAGAACTCAAAGATGAAATGTACTGATCGTTAGCTGACACTTGGAGTGTATCAATCTCTGCAGGAGAACGAATGTCGCAGCTACATATATACATAGTTTCATGATACGCTCTTCTATCCCATTTCCATGGTTTTCAACACCGCTGATAGAAGTTGCTTCCAAGAGAACTACATCAAATTCCTGATTCACTCACTCTCTCTCTCTCTCTCTCTCTGTATTTGTTAGTCTGTTTGTTTGTCTGTCAAATTTTTGCTCGAGGACCGTGTAACTTAAGCGAAATGTGTCTCCGAATCAGAAGCAGTTGGCTTGAACATTTCAATCCAACTCGGAGCTGAGATGCAGTCGGGAAAACGAAGGTGGAGGGAAAGACTAGGACAAACTCAAATCAACTGTGACTGCCTAGATTTCTTACCCTCTTTCCTCCAAGCCTGTCATCAACTTCGAGCTCATCTTAATATAATCTCTCTGCCTTCTTCCTTTCTTCCTTGAGTAAATACACAATGACATTCATTTCATTCCATAATTTAACGCATACTTCCTTATCCCTTGTCCCTATGCCCTTGCTACCCATTACATTACCCTTCCACATCCATATCCACATCCACATCCACATCCATATCCATATCCATATCCATATCCAACCTCCGGACTATTTTCAACTCTCGAGTCCTCTCTTGTAGTCGAGAACCACGACCAGGCACAAAGGTATCTAGCTTCTTATCATGGTATATTCCAAACTTACAATTAGCTTGGTAGTGGAAAGGAAAAGGGAAAGTACAATGTATACATTTATCTAGATCTACCAGCACTCCATTAGTTGTCTGTATGAAGCACGTGCAATCAAGTAGCATCGTGGAGTAGTAGGTACTATGCCGTATCATCATATGAATTTTCCTCCGACTCACTGACTCAATGAGTGAGGTTCGGGATGACAGACGGATTGTATCTAAATCTAGCTGGGTCATTGGGTTGGCGAAGTTGAAGAATTACTACCAGGTACCTGCTAGTCTTATCGTTAGTCTACCTTTGGCTCCTATGCATTAGTGGGTATACACAATGTGCATGTATACGCATCCAAATATGTAAAGCAGTTCAGTACAAGGTGAATGCTGGAGTTGTAATTGAACTTGTATTGTATAGCGAAACACGAGAAAATTGAGTCAAGTAGCAAAGTTGGAGAGAATGGGAAGAGAAGGTAGGCGGAAGACGAGAATCAGTTTGAGTGAAACGAAACTCATGTGTCCTTAGGATTAAGATGATGCATTTGAATATTTTATATCCTCCTGACTCCTGACGCTCTCAAACACACAAGGACTACATCTTATGCACACGATTGTGATGGGTGAATGCAAACACATTTGTCTTACAGCAGAGCAAATTGCAGTCAGCCATCTCTCTATTCGTATTCGCGTATTACTTAGGATTTTCGTCTCTCTTCCTCTCTTGCACTTATTTTACTTGGCTATCTATACTACTACACAGTAAAAACTAAACACAGTTAAAACATGAATAAATGTATGTAAAAATGAAAAAAATAGTTAGTGTTTAGTATAATTATGAATGCAGCTAGGTTGTGTCTTAAGCGTATCATAAATGAATTAAAATATTGAAGTCGTCGGTTTAAACGTGTGTTTTAGTCCATCCGCTGAAGATTTGACGGTTACTTCTGCGATATTTTATTTTGTTATTTTTTTACGATTTTATTTATTAATTTCATCTTTCTAATATGCTTAGTTTTATTGGGTATTGCATCTTGAGCTGCAAAACACGGGATTGAAAAATGTCTGATTTTTATATTTTGCAATTTTTGAAACCGGTTTTCTTTTTTATTTTTTTTCGAAACGTCTATTTCTTACTTTTGTTTTTTGAAACCGTCCATTTTTTTATTGTAACATTTTTTGAAACGTCTATTTTTTATTTTGACGATTTTTGAAATCTTCGGTTTGTTTTATTTTGACATTTTTTGAAAATGTCTGTTTTTTTGTTTTAACGTTTTTTGAAATCGTCTGTTTTTTTATTTTAACATTTTTTCAAAACGTCTATTTTTTATTTTAGCGTTTTTTTAATTGTGTTTTGCACTTTTTTATAACGTCTATTTTTTATTTGTTTTACGTACAAATGTGTTTAACACTTTGGACTGCTAGAAGCAATTACGATGCGTTTTAGACTTTTAGATGTACCTAAGGTGAACTTGAAAGGAATCCTAACTGTTTATATTGTATAATTATACGAAATGCTAGTAGATTTTTATCGTTTTAGATGTACCAGCTTTTATAGTGTACTACTACTACTATGCCATTATTGCGCAACCTATATGATATTGCTTACGCTTGTCTTCAAATTCGGATAATGAATTCATCAATATTTCTTCTGGTGTGCGTTCTCAGAAGTGCAAAACGACCATATTATTATTTACATACGTTGTACCTAGTCAGTTTGCTTGCGGTTGCTTGTACAACTGTGAAAATGAGCAAATCGGTTTATTATTATTATTACAGTTTTCTGTTTCAAAACTGTACAGTTATAAAAACTGTAGACATCTGACAATCATCTGTTACATTTTGGAATTGGCCTGGGTTGAGATTTAAGTTTTGAGTCCACGTGGAGAAGTATGGAACAAGTACGTAGTAGTGTTAGTGACTCCGTTGAAAGAACACATGTCAATATCTCACATATGTAATTACCTTTGTGCATATAGTGACTCGTGAAGCGATTGGAATTAGGGAAATTGCGTTGAAGGAGAAGCTAGTACGGCACTTGCACTTGTGGCCGACTCGTACATTCCAATTGCCATTTACAGAAGCAGTAATGAAGTGAAGAAGAAAACAATCCGGATTCTAGTTGAGTCTATAAACAACTTTCTCCCCTTGCGTCACGTCACGTTCTTGCACTCTTCTTGCTATGGATCATGTTAAAGCACGGCATCAATTGCAATTGTAATACATGGTCGTTGAAGTTGTGCGAGACTCGTAAGTGTAGTCAGAAAAAAAGTATTTACATAAAACATAGTAGGCAGTCTCCCTACCCTACCTGAGTCTCTACACCTTAAAGCTTGTTGTGCATAATGATTCTCCAGGGAGAGTTGGAATGGAGAAAGTAAACATATGTATATTTGTGTACTGCCTACTATGAATGATGAACTGTGTGCACTATGAGATATAGGTATGTAGGTTGAATATAGAACCCACATGGTAGCTAGTTCTCATCGACATGGATAAACTGACGATGACGATATTTGAATGGTCGGATTTAGGATTGATCCAAAGTTTGTAGTCCTGCTGCAAAACAAATAGGTAAGTAGGTATTCATCATTCGTTACCATCTACTACCTACCCAGTGAGGAATATCTCAGTCTGTCAGCGTAGTTGAGTGTAGGTCGGCATCTACATATGTAGACTGCAGCGATTGAAAGTAATGCCATTAGTAATAGATACGTAGGTTGCTATAGGTGCACGGCACATGGTTACGGAGGGACAAATGTACTGCACGAGGTACCATTATTCCATATCAGATACAGATACTTCTAGTGGTTCTAGCGTCTTCAACTGGAACAATGAATGCCTTAGTTCCCCAGCACGTGTCTCATCAACATCGAGTCATTTCTTGCTCTTCAAAGGTACCAAGACATAATGTACAATTACAAGGCCACTCTAATACAGTAGTGTCTCATATAGACTATATAATTACTTAGACAGGTCTCCAAAACAGAGGTGGATGTACACTATGAAAACCAAGCGATCTTTAAACAGACAAAAATGCATCTAAAACCTGCTCGTATTTATTTTAATTGTTTGTTGCAACTAGGATTCATTTATGAGCATCTTGGACTGCAAAATCCACTTTAGATGCACTTTTTATAGTGCTTTAGATCAAGTTGAAATGCATCCAAAATGCGTTTATAATTTATAAGTAAGTCTATGGCATTTTAGGAGCACCAATTTTTATGTTGTATTTATTTCGAGAGTCAGGTGCCCTGGCACTGACTCTGACTCTGACTCTGACTATGACTATGACTATGACTATGGCTGGAGATTATAGAGTGTGAATGCATCCAGGTTGACTAAATGGGTCTGGCACGGGTGAGTTGTACATAATAAAAATAGAAATATAGAACATGGAGCACAGCGAACAGAACAATGACAATAAATTACGCTTCCGATTCGTTTCCATTTCTTTTCCATTCTGTTCCTCCATCTTGTTGAGATAATACGATTGAAGACAAC
This sequence comes from Ptenothrix huangshanensis, assembly GCA_036851915.1. Taxonomy (NCBI): domain Eukaryota; kingdom Metazoa; phylum Arthropoda; class Collembola; order Symphypleona; family Dicyrtomidae; genus Ptenothrix; species Ptenothrix huangshanensis. The sequence continues at coordinate 9,032 of JAAXYX010000006.1, read as the reverse complement.
GACAACAGCAATGCCAAAGCCAAAGCCAAATCCATAGCCAAAGCCAACGTCAACGACAGCAACAGTAACAACGGCAACGACAACTGTGTTGCAAAAGCTGAACAGGAAGCTTAAATTACGAACTCGAATTTGACGACGACGATGACAAGACGTATAGAGGAGAAGAAGACCCTTTCTTCCGCTTCCCCTCATTTCATTCCATACGATTCGGATATTTCGTTGGGCTTAATTTAGAAAAATATGGCGGGAAATGCATACATGTATGTACCCAATGGAGGAACATATGTTTGAGGACTCGGTCGTAGCTATCATGTCACGCTATCATTATTACCGTTACCGGGTATACCGTTATCGCTGACGTTGTGTGGAAAAACAGTTGCGCTAAATGATATAGCTTGGAAATATTTTCACGTAAGCGGTGATTAATTACTTGTGCTAATACTGACATAAGTATTGGGCTAACGATAAGTATTGTGAATTGTAACCGCAGTCATGAAACTATTTAAAAATGGCGGAAGATGGAAGAGAACAGTTTCCTGCCACGTTTCCGTGATTGCACTGCAAGAATATAGGGGTGTCGGTACCTTATGGTTTCTTAGTGATGGTAGTCGACGCTGGCTTTGGCTTTGGCTTTGGATTTGGCTTTGGCTTTGTCTTCCGAATTGATAGACATGCATATCTGTTCTCAAGAGCATTTGCCCACATCTGGTGGTGGCATGCTACCATGCCATTAATTATGACTCCCTTACTCTCTCGTACTCGCGTCCTCAATATCAGTATTTAAAAGTCACTCATCATCTGCAACGTCTTGAGTTGTGATTTGGTGTATACATTTAATGCCGAATGCCAACGATCCTTTTACACTCAATTAACCTGGTACAGATGGCTGAAGCATCTGGATCCTTGCCTCGTGCAATGTCAGTTAGTTTGTTGATAACTCGACCGCATTTTATATCCAATTCTTAAAGTTTCACCCATGAGGTTGAAGGTTGCTTTGTAAACTTGGATAATTCAAAACGCAAAAACAAACTTAAATATTTAAACGGGCAATGAAGAGGCTCAATCAATGTCTCAACATTCCGTCCACATTCAACAAAGACCACATGACAAGGGAAACAAAACATGGAGGATATGGACAAGACGTACATACGTTCCGTCGTAGCTCCTGTATTTTTTGTTTGTTTTAAGTAGTGACTCTGTCAGATACTGCGACCTAAAACTAGAATGAGTCACACGAAGCATTTTCAAATGGAGCAACAGCCTCTACCCGAATTTACACGTTGATGACGGAAGGTGTTTTGAAAGTGAGCATCTATCTACCTGTGTGTGGTTTGTCTCTTGGTATTCCTCCCATTCGCAAGGATTTTACGGGCGGATTTCTACTTGGTGTTTGGAACTGGTGGGAGTTTTTGAGATTGCAATAGAAAATGACAATATATATGTACCTGACATCATCCTTGTACATCCTCATACTTGCAATAATTTTACCAAATAAAAAAGCCGACGGAAGAAAAATGTGAAAGGTTTTGTTTATTTGTGCTCGTAATAAAAAGAAAAGAAAGGATTTTTCAGAAACACGACAAGACAAGGCACGACATCGACAGCACAAACCCCTCCTCTGTACCACAAGAGGTAGGTACCTTGCATTAGGAAGCGGAGTCGAGGTACCGAAATTGAAACAAGACCTCGTTTCTTCTTCTTCTTTCCCTCCACTTTTTCACTGCAGCTCATTGCGGATTCGGAAACAGAAAAATACAAGGTGTAATATTGTCCTGCTAGATGAATGGTAAAGCAAAAGGAGGAGGAAGTTGTGCTGTATTTTTAGACCGCTTAGGGCAACATGTAGGTACCCTGACAAACAGATACACCGCCATAAAACTAAAAGGTAATCTTCAGGATCGAAACAAGTATTTTCGTTATTTCATACACTTTTTCAAAATCATGCAGTAGTTTTGTACTCGTCATTCTCATGTAATGGAGCATTGGGTAGGACGAGGAAAAGGGGCAAACAGTGACAGTAGACAGATGAATGTTTATCACATTTCCAACATTTTCCCAAGAATTCCTCAGTTCTTCCTTTCATGATTTTTAAATTCGGGTTTTCAGTTCAATAGATTTCCGACCAGTCAGTCAATAAAGAAGAAGGGAATACAACCGAGTACAAAGTCTTACCGAATTTCCAAGAAGGAGGAAAGGGAAAAGATGATGATCGTGCACGTATCTCGTACTTCATACAATATCCTTGTTGACTGTGTCATTTTTCTAGATACCGAAGCGTAGAGTTGCCATGGTACAATATTTGTACATAATATGACGGTCTTCGGTCCACGATACCATTGCCCAAGACCAGACTCAAGATCAAAAACGAGATTCCTGCATACCTATATTCAAACCGCAAGCAAAATCATAGCTAACCAAGTGAAACCCAGAACCAGAAGCAGGCCAGGACCAAAACCAGAACCAGAACCAGAAACCAGAATCAGGCCTACGGAGAGGACAGAAGAATTCATGGGAATTCATCATCGTTGTAAATTGATTCAATTCGACAAAAACCAGAATACATACACATGTAGGAAAATCCTGGAACCCTTGAATAGTAAATGGTACTCACGTTCGAATCGAAATCAATACATATCCCTATTGTCTCCCACTCACTCTCTATCTTCTAACTGTAGAAATGGAAATGAGGAAAACATTGCTCACCCTGCACAAATATAAACGAAGAAAAACAAGCGCTTTTCATACTGGTTCGGTTTCGATTACACAGAAAAACCATCATATGGTCCCAGTAATCTTGCTTGTCTTCTGACGGTATCAGTGTTGCGTAAGATCGTCAAAGCCTGGTCACATGTGTGCAGGTCAGCAATAGCAGGAAAGAAGGTCGAACTTCCAGGAAAATGGCGTATGCTACACCTTCCCCTCACATGCACACACACACACACAAACACACTGCAATACCATGACGATCACGTACGTTGATGATGAAATGTCGATCAATATCCCAAATTTCGTCTTAAATATTTTCGTATTCCATGTCTCTTAAATATACTCCACTTATCCATCCTACCAGGCTCATATTCTTCTCATGCTTGTAAGAGTGATGAATGGGTCAGATCCAACCAACTACAACGTAAAGAAATGTGCATCATGATAGCCAAAAACCTAGTCGTATTTGGTATAACTATGTACATATAACCACAGGATACATCTCAAGTTCAAGATTGTTTATTTTTTGCAGTGTAGCCACAGTACTTACTTACGTTCATCCCTAGTCATCTTTCTTACTAGTCGTATAAACCAAATTAGGAAATTCTAGGAGACCATGAATTACATGTTATGAGTCCACAGTCACAGTTCAAATACCTTACATACATACGTGGACGTAATTCCTATCCTACATTACCTTACCCAAGGCAGACAACATTGTAAAGCATTCTTGAATAATTTCCTTCATGAGGGCATGCTATACTTTATAGTTACTGGATGTTCGTAAAGATTTAATTTATCCAACATGTCGGTCAATGACGATACATATACGTCTAGACCTAGACCGGGTACCAATCTCGTTTCAAGTGATGGCCATGGTCACGATCATGAGGCAAGGTGGCCTACAGAACTAAAAGAAAAATCCCTACAATTCCTGTGGTATGTAGTTTATTTAATTAGTCTTCCAGTCTTTACATCGTAAATCCACATATTTTGATTGCAAGTATTTTATTTACGTTTTTATGTATCTCAAAATATTCAGTAGTGGCTTTGTCCGAGTTTTAATGATGCACCTCCTGTCTTGTTCCTTTAAATATTCCATACTTTCTACATTATACACATACATATCACACTTTATTGCTTACATCTCCATGCAGTGCAGTGCAATGTAGAATCCAGATGGAGGATTCGAGGAAGGTTTCTAAGAAAACAAGCCTTTGAAGTCTAATTTTAGACAAAGAGGTAAATACTAGTGCCAGGTACTTACATATTTATAATGACATAAAAACTCGTTACGATCTTCCATACAAGATATGTGTGAGTATCTATGTCTATATACATAGGTATATGCAACGATGTATTTTAGCAAAGTAAGGGAGCATTTTGTTTTAACACAATACACAATAATGCTGACTCTCTTACTCTCTCTTTTTATCCCGGTAGCTTGAGCTGAATTGCATAGCTACCTATATTAGAATTCCACGAAACCCATACATGAGAAATGAACTCTTATGGGAGTAAACAGTATAAATGGCTGGAAAATCAAGGTAGATGTATGTAAATGGTATTAGTGACCGAATTTTGCCATGAATGTGCCAGTTTCCCTTGAATTTTATGGCCACATAATTTGAACCAGAATTCAACGTAATTTGCTATGAAGGCGATAATTCGAGGGTAAGAAATACGAAAGCTAAAGTTTTTAATGACCAAAATTTACTCAACTTTTACTTTGGGGAACTTGTACATATGATTAAATTGTGTCTAAATAAAGTGCTGAAAATTTGCCCTTTTAGAATATTCAAGCGTTCGTCACATATTCAATAGCTGGGATACACATAATATAAGGACATGTATCATCATCATGTTCATGTGTAAGTATATCTCATATTCATATTTTATACTAGAGAAGTTCTTCGTGCGTTCCGTTATTATAGCTTCCCCTGCATATTTGTTGGCTGCTTTAATGCAATAGAGGAACTCATTCATACTAATGAGGAATCCGCGAGACAAACTTGTTCTAAAGTGCCATATAGATGATATGTTTTGCTAGCCCACATTATTTTTAGAATCAAACTTCTTCCAGGAATGCATTATAACTTGATTGAAGTCAAAAGTGGGTCATAATTGTATCAAATGACACATCGTTCAACTATCACAAGTCTAATTTTTCTAGGGAAGATGAACTACCATCAAAGGGTATTAATTAAGCACGTTCATGCAAACAAGTAAGGTTTATACCTATGTGTGTTTAAGCACGCTATTGAATAACGACATTTTAAACGCAATCATTTAATGTTTTGCATTTTATGCCATAATTAATTATTCTCAGTTCAATTCTATGTTTAACGACTCCTGAAAATTTTTTTATTTATTTGAATCGATCATGTACACCTTGAAAACTGGAACATTTTAATGGTATTTAGTATCATTATGAACAAAATTAGGTTCCATATCGAGCGCATCTAAAGCACAAATTAAAATAAGTTCAAGATGCATTTCTAATGTGTTTGTGACGCACCTAAGATGCATCATATTCCCATCTGTTTCAGAATTATAATAACAAATTACGAATATGTTTTTAGTTGTTTAGATTCATTTGATCTTATTTCAAGATTATTCAATTATTAGTATATAGTCAACTTAATCCTAGCATGATCTGTTCCGCAAGATCAGCTGAAAACCGAGGGTTTCATAATTATGCTGTTGAGGTGACTGGCTCAAGCTTGAAATATGATTGAAGGGAAACAATACAGTGTAACTAAATCCTACTTCCGCGTAGAAGCTGGGTCAGGATTGTGGATGGTGAGAAGTTCAGCAAATGAAATTGAATCTGGAATTAAATTGATTTAGTTGTATGCATAGGAATTAATGTATGTATACCTACCTACTTAAGGTTTGGTAGTCGAATACATGCACTTGAGCACGAAGACACAGACGCATTGCTTTTGCTCTCTACTCAAGCCATAACTACATGCACATACGACCCTGTTTAACCATAACCTGCTCTACGTGGCATAGGAGAATAAGAAGGAATTATATAAATCGCAATGTTTAAAGTTTGAAAGTACCTACCTACAGATTATCTCGTTCCCCATATGCCTAGTGTGAGATTGAGCCTTGGAGTCGGTGTCGGTGTCGGGAGAATCAGTCATGTAGTAGGTATTATTTTGAAAAGTTTCCCATAAATTATTGACCATGGCTATAAATATGAGTGCGAATTGAAGAAAAGTTTGATGTATTAGTCCCACGGCACGACACATGCAGAGGGAAACTAATAGTAAAAGTTATAATTTGTAATTGCCCTTTTACTACTTTTCTCACTGTGGAGACTCTCCCCAGTCGAGTGTAGACAGTAGACAGTAGTCCTTGCATTCCTTCCAACTTTTCCATGGGTGTTTCCCTCTCTTTCCCTCGAACACAAGGAAAAATAGGCAACCCATGGGTTTTTCTCTAATGCATATGATTACACTAGAATACATTCGAGCTTGTATGCACCCCCTTATACTTTTACCCTGTGACTCAATTTCGTCATCCGAAGATCCGATCCCAAGCATAGCGTGGAAAAAATGGAGAAAACTAAAAGATCAAAAACTAATGCGGAGTAAAAGTCTGTCCTTACCATCTTCATTGTGTTCGGCTACCGGCTACGGGTGCACGAATAAGGAACCGTATGTGTCAAGCTACTCATATGCATACATACTTGAACGCATTACAGATCCAAAATATGCATAGATGTTGCAATGTGTGGATGTTTGGATACGTAGGTATATCAATAGGAAAGTATGTTGGATACCCCTAAGACACTAGGACTATGACGGCGAGACTGGCTGCAGTACCTATACTCACGTTAGATCGCAAACGTACAATGTAAGCTACCACAGAAAACGATTTACTATATTATTTTAACGTTAAAAACTTTTCCCATTCACTATTTTACATTGCTCGCTCGTCCATATTTAAGTCATGAAGTTTGAGTTATTTCTGCCAATATATCCATCCCGAGGAGAAAAAGGAAATATTTCCCCCGATATGTAACTATCTACATACGGGTTCATAGAGACTTACATACCCTGTTAAGCTGTTAACCCAAAAACCTTTCCTCTGACTCTGGCTCACATCAGCAACTCTGGACCCCAGACAGTACGGTACACTTCAATGCTGGCACACTGTAAAAACTTGTGGGTCAAAAACACTAAAAACCTACTCCAATGTAGGATCATTATGGATGCAGCTAGGATGCATCTTTAGTTCAACTAAAGATGCATCTAAAACTCATCAAAAGCGCATCTCCCAATGTAAGATACGCTTTTAAACGAATTTTTACTTTATGAAAAGTGCAAAAACAGACGATTCCGAAAAACGTCAAAATTAAAAAATAGTGGTTTGAAAAAAAACGTAAAAATAAAAAATAGTGGTTTGAAAAAAACGTAAACATTACAAAATAGTGGTTCGAAAAAAACGTAAAAAAATAAAATAGCGGTTTGTAAAAAACGTAAAAACAAAAAATAGTGGTTTGAAAAACACGTAAAAAAATAAAACATTGGTTTTAAGACACGTAAACATAAAAAACCGGCCTTTAGAAAAAAATTAGCGCATTGTAAATGCGTTCATAACTAATTATATGAAATGTGTGTAGGTTTTTTCCGCTTTATATGCTTTAAGATTCTTCAGTTTTTACAGTGTTGATAGCCCTGCCCTGCCCCGCAAAGACGAAGACGGCTCCGACTACTACCTACTACACCTTGTACGGACCATAATGGACAGTTTTATTCTCGTTTCGTCTGGCTTCATCTCCACTACATCACAATAATCTCACATTCACACAGAACTCAAGTCTCACAGTGGAACTTTGCAACTATACTCGTTTCGATTAGTCATGAAATGGTGGCTTAAACACCCATATACAACATTAAAACACAAAATGATAAAATACTGAGACATGTACTTTAAGCAACCCTTACTAGAAGGGCAGGAGAAAGTAAATTAGTGGAAGTAAGGATGGAGTAGATATCTAGTCCATATATTTTTAAATCGAGTTAAACATGAGAAATGCATAAGTACGACTCATGATTTGCTCGAGTCAGCCTATGGGGTGCGTGAATGTGAATGCATGCTCAACTAACTCACCTTTGTTTATGACTTATCCTCCACGCCAACCTGGATACTTTCCTTACCGTTGCTTAGCTTTATGGTCGTAAGGACACGATAAACATACTCACGATCAACATATCTTCATTATACAATCATACACCATTTGAAAAAACAACTTATTATTCTGCTACACATTTATCAACAGGACTAATAACTGCTTCGAGAATGTTTCGCGTAGTCAACATTTCTTTATACATGTCACTTATTATTTAGGTCATCCTGATTGCTTTACACCCGCTCTTGTCCAATTATTATTAGCTGAATATTAAAGTGAACAATTTTTAGAAGAACTGCTATTTTTTTTGAATCGACATACCTTATAATGCATGATAGATGATAGTGCACCCGGATATACCAGAGTATACCTGACGTAAGAACAGAGGTGCACTATTAGAATGGGAATGGGGTTTACAATTATAGGGGGATATACTCGGCAGTATAGATGCATTAAATGTAATCAAAATTAGTTTATAAATTCATATTTTCAACGGATTACGTTAAAAATATTAAATTAGTTTAATTAGGCTCAAAGTACAGAATATATTTCTGGTAGCCATTTAATTTACTGTTTTTCCCTTAGAAAAATGTGAGAGAAATTCGACATTTAATATTACAATGGAATCCGTGTGGGAGCATGAGGTGTGGGAAGGAAGGAGATATTCATGTGCCTACTAATTGTAAGCGGGATCACGAGGCAAGTTCACAAAGACTGTCGTAGAGAGCTGTAAGTGAACGCAAAAACGTGATAATTAATACTGCCAACGAGAGAGCTCAGCTGGATATTTCAATATCACGGTTTTGTGTGGGGGTAACAACAGACAGCTATGTATATCAAGTTGTCCTAGGTGGGTAGTGGGTACACATCAAGGTACCTTGATAGTTAGTCGCATCGTATTTTTGCTCAGTGATTGGAGCCTGCATACTGTATAGGCGTTCGTTCGATGTCTATATTCTAAAGATGCCTTACCTTGCAATCTATCTATCAGTGTGTCAGTGCTGTACATTATATATGTAGCTATGCACTCCCACGATCACTGACAGCCTCAGTTCCACTGCTGCTGATTAACTTACCGTAAAACTTCTAATTATAGCCCGGGCTATGATTGTAAATATTGCCTCTTCTCCCCGGCCATCTTTAGAGGCCGGCTATCTTTAGAGGCAGGCTATCTTCGGCA